>JBBYHK010000022.1:14570504-14605237 GCA_038382065.1 Adansonia grandidieri | reverse complement strand
AAATTTTAATATATTTATTTAAAAAAATAAATTTAAAAAATTATCTATTTTTACAGGTGTGTTAAATCTAATAGCATTTAATCTTATTTTAATTGAAACAGTCGTGAACCAGTTTCATCGGAAAACAACAATCCATCCAATTCAACCATAGATTTGGTTTTTCAAATGTTGGTCTTTGACTCTTTGTTCAAAATATGGATCATAAAATCACGTTGGATTTTTACGCTGTATACTTCGACATTAAGGAAATGAAACGATTGACTTGGAATTGAATTGGTCCACCTTAAAAAAAAAAAAAAAACTATACATGAAAAAAACCTCTAAATCTATAACTTTTATTTCTGCTTTTGAATTATTTTCCTTTTGCTTTTACTTTCCTGCCTTTTTCCTATTGCTATTTACATTACTAGTATAACGTGGATTGTTTCACTCATTTATATCATTACCATAATATGGAGGATGCTTCGAATCAAATTCTATTTATCATATATTTTTTAATATTTTTGTAATTATTAGTTCATGAAGCAGTAATTTATAATATGAATAGTTGGTATTAATATAAATCGATAAATTATCTGATAAAAGTATTAGATTATTAATTTAAGTGATCGATATTTAAAAGTGTCAACCTTAAAATACAAGGATAGATGACAGTGAAAGCTAGGAGACGTTGATCTCTTGAGAATTTTGAATAATCCCAAATGTATATATATATATTTATATATTAAATATAATTAAATTGACCAATCAAAATAAAATTTATATTTATTAAATTTTTTGTAACTTAATTTTATACATTATAATTTATAAAAAATGCAATTATTACTCTTGATCCTAAAATACATGTATTATATAACAATTGTGCCTTTATTAATTTTTATTCATTATTCAATGAGTTGAATTTGAATTTTTTTCTCAAAAAGTATATAAAAAATATCACATTATGCAATGTTGCTATACAAAAATATGACTTCATTGGTAAATTATATATACGTGTCATATTTATATATTTTATCATACCATAATCGTATTTTATGTTTTTATATTTATATTAATTTTGATATATTTATAATTCGTATTATATAAATTTTTATGATGCATTCGTGTTGTGTTATGTCTTTTTTTTTATTTTATATCAGTTATATTTTTATAATCATATTAAATATATTATCACGTTATAATTAACTAATCATAATTAAAAATTGTGCAAGATAAAAGAAATGTAGACAGAGTGTATAATTATAAGTTATAAATCTAAAATAATTCTGAATTGTTATTAAACGATTGCATAATCGTAATAAATGGACAGGTACAATGCTACTCAGTGAACGGTAAAAAACTTATATGTTACCTAAACTAACATTAATCACACGTAATTTTAAATATAAACGATATGAAGTAAGCTACAAAAGGATATATATGTATATATATTTTTCCATATTTGGCTCCAATGAATATTCTCATTAATTTATGTATCGAAATGTGATACGATATTTAAATTCGAACATTTCTTATACTATTATTTTTTTCTTAATAGATTTTTATCACCCAAATTCAACATTTTCCTGAAAAATAATAACATTATTTTCTCTGTTAGAATGTTTACGTGAAAATTTACTTTTAAATGCATGAAAATGACTAAATTAATATAATAAAGGTTTAATAATTTGATGGTCTTTTAAAAAAAAAAAAATCAGATATAAAGGAAATAAAAAAAATATTAAACGTTTGATTTTTTTTTTCTTCTTATTTTTAGACTTTGAAAAAGAAGATAATAAAAGAGAAATAAATTTTTTTCCCTCGTGAAGAACTGGACCAGTGATCCGTGATCACAACCGTTCATATCAACCTCTACAAATTTCTACGTCCGATATAAGATTTTGTTATGAATGTTTTAAGCATTTTTTTTAATAAAATTAATTACTACATTAATCATCAAAACATTTTATATAATTAAAGAAAAAAACCAGTCTTTACATAGCTGTTAGCAAAATGTTATTATATATAGCTGACATGTGCACACGAACGACAATATTAAGACGCTAAAAACATGTCACCAGCGCCACACTCAATGACCGACTTATTTTCACACGCAATTAAATCTCGTCCATCGATCCCACCCTTAATTATTGTCTTCCCTCGATCACTTAAAGCGTGCATCCCAACAACGCGCGTGGATATTTTCCTTAAAACTTATTAGATGCTCGCAATTGACGACAAAAGATCTGCACTCCCCGATGAAAAAGCACAGGAAATTGAACTACCAATTTCGTAAATTGACCAAGCTTAGATCCTCTTTAAGTAAAATCACATGCCGTTCCTTTTATACATAAATAACTACCTTTTTTATTTTTTTGCATTTTATTTTTAGAGCCAAGTCTCCCACGAAACTTACTCTTTAGTTTATGTTTCTTTTTATTATCTGTCACTAACAAAGAGAACCTCACAACCTCCGCTAAAGGTACGCTTAAAACCCTAGAAAATCATACTCTAATTTTTTAAAATTTCTTTATTACTTATATTTGAAGCAAAGAAGTTGTTATTGTTAATTATTGTTTGTCAAAAACATTTTTATGTAATTCATATTTTGAAGTGCTTGGTGTTTTGTATAGATTGTATGTGTAGGTTGGAGTGGCGGTGGTGATGGGGAAGGGGAGACCTAGGGCAGTTGAAACAGGGCAAAACTTGAGTGTTTCATCGAGTGGCTCATTGAATATACAGTCGGGGCCGGTTTATTACCCCAGTGAAGAGGAATTTAGAGACCCATTAGAGTATATTTATAAGATCAGGCCCGAGGCTGAGCCCTATGGGATTTGTAAGATTGTTCCACCTAAAAGTTGGAACCCTCCATTTGCCTTGAACTTGGATTCTTTTGCTTTTCCTACCAAAACACAAGCGATTCATCAGTTGCAGGCACGGCCTGCTTCGTGTGATTCCAAGACTTTTGAGTTAGAGTATAATAGGTTCTTGGAAGGACATTGTGGTAAAAAGTTGAAGAAGAGGGTGGTTTTTGAAGGGGAGGAGTTAGATTTGTGTAAACTGTTTAATGCGGTGAGGAGGTTTGGGGGCTATGATAAGGTTGTGAAGGAGAAAAAGTGGGTTGAGGTTTTTAGGTTTGTGAGGTTGGGGAAGAAGATTTCTGAGTGTGCTAAGCATGTGTTATGTCAGTTGTATAGAGAGCACTTGTATGACTATGAGGTTTATTATAAAAGGCTGAATCGGGAGAGAGCGAAGAGTTGCAAGAGAGGCATTTATGAGGATGCAAAGAGTGAAAATAAGGTTAAAATTTATAGCTCCAAGAGGAGACGGAAGAATGGTGACCATGAGAATGTTAAGGCCCGTAAGGCGGAGGAAGAGCTTGATCAGATATGTGAGCAATGCAGGAGTGGGTTACACGGGGAAGTGATGCTACTATGTGATAGATGTAATAAGGGGTGGCATATATATTGTCTGTCACCACCATTGAAACAGGTCCCACCAGGTAACTGGTATTGTTTTGAGTGCCTGAACTCTGACAAAGATACTTTTGGTTTCGTGCCTGGAAAACGGTTTACATTGGAAGCTTTTAGGCGTTTGGCTGATCGAGCCAAGAAGAAATGGTTTGGATCAGGGGGTGCTTCTAGGGTACAGATAGAGAAAAAGTTTTGGGAGATTGTGGAGGGTTCGGCAGGTGAGGTGGAAGTAATGTATGGAAGTGATCTGGATACTTCTGTTTATGGGAGCGGTTTTCCACGTCTAAATGACCAGAGGCCAGAATCTGTTGAGCCTAAGGCATGGAATGAATACTGTAGGAGCCCATGGAATCTCAATAACTTGCCCAAGTTGAAAGGGTCAATGCTGAGGGCTGTTCATCATAACATTACCGGTGTCATGGTTCCCTGGCTGTATGTTGGAATGCTATTCTCAGCTTTCTGCTGGCATTTTGAAGATCATTGTTTTTATTCAATGAATTATCTTCACTGGTATGTCTCCTCTAATGTTGTATGCACTTATTTTTTTTCAGCAGCATCACTTTTGAGGTTTGACCTAGACATGATATGTGCAGTTATGTTATAAAATATCTGGGCATTCCTATTACAAGAGCATGTACTTTATTGCAAGTAAAAAAGTTAGAGAAATCTAAATGGAGGAAAGTAGGATAGAAGTTTAATTTCGGGAAGATGGTTCAGATTCTATCTGTGTTAGAGGCTAGGCATGTCTGTATTATATGTGAATGCTCAGTTGTACCCCATGCATCTATAATGTCTGGTCCATCGACAACTTACTATGCTTTTCATCTTGGAATTCTCCATTTAGGTTCTTTTAGAAGCAATCAAGACATTACTGAGGAGTGAGGAGAATATTCAAGTAATAATATAAATAATTCAGTGGTATATGTTTCAATTTACCTGCATCATATTAACATATGTTATTGAAAGAGGACACAATAGAATAAAATATCTTTTTTCAAATTAGGATTCATTTATATATTCTTAATCTTCTGATGCTCTTGATTGATTTGTGCCTCCATTATGATTACATGCATAAAAATTTAATTTATGTGAAGTTTGATGGTTCTGTTTTGTGTTTGCAGGGGAGAGCCAAAATGTTGGTACAGTGTCCCCGGTAGCGAAGCTGGTGCTTTTGAGAAGGTAATCTTCTATAGATTTAATTATATAATACATTGCAGTTTGACATGTGAATCCTTTAAAGTGTTTTCTTTCTCGCTACTATTCTCTTTTTTTTTTTTTTTTAATTTTGTTTTCTTCCTTATTTGATATACAAGCAGTATGTAAACTTCTAATTATTGTTGTCATTTGCAATATGATTTCTCCCATTTTGCTTTTCTTTTTAGTGGATGGATGGTCTGTTTGTGAGAAGCTTAGTCGGTGCATTCATGGTTCCTCACTGCATTTTCATGGATTTGAGTGTTAGTCACTCTTGTTTCCCAAAGGTGTTTGCAGCTGACATTGTCCTGTTTTTGTAGGTGATGCAGGATTGTCTCCCCGATCTATTTGATGCACAACCTGACTTGCTCTTTCAGCTTGTTACCATGTTAAATCCATCTGTCTTGCGAGAAAATGGTGTTCCAGTATATAGTGTGCTACAGGTTTTCTTTTCATTATTTTAATTTATTATTGAATAAGACAATAGTTCAAGTTTTATGTTTGCTGAACTTTATTGATTTCTCAGAAGTTGCTGCGTGTTTAGAACTCAGTATGCTAAGTTGGATGTTTAGTGCTTGCAATCCTTTTATACATGCTGTTTTATTGCATATATTCACTGAAATTTGCAGTAGAAGTTTGTTGTTTTTGTATCTGTACTTGGTTCAGGTATATATGAGTTGTTTTTATTTCCATGTGAACTTTGAGTTGGCTGTTTGATGTCTTTCTTTAAAAGAATCGTTATTTTTGTGTGTGTCTGGTTAAAGGGTGCCTATAGGTACTGGCTAAGGGTATTAAAACTTGATTTTGAAAAAGGTATTTGCATTTAATGCACTATTCTAACTAAAGTCAAGAGGGACAATGCATTGATTAGATATTTGTTTTTTTATAAATATTACCTTAACTAGTTTCACTCGGCACTTATCAACATTCCCTTTTTGTTTGGTATATTTTGATTAATTTTGTGGTGCTGCCGTAGATACCTATATAATAGTTTCATGCTTGCCTTTTCTTAGGAGCCAGGAAATTTTGTCATTACATTCCCTAGATCTTATCATGGAGGATTCAATTTGGGTAAGCTGTTATAATTTGCAAGCTAGTTATGTCTCAATGTAAAAGTAGGATTTACTGTGTCTAAACTTACAAAGAATCATTTGCGGTGAACTTTGCTTTGTCTTTTCAGGTTTAAATTGTGCAGAGGCTGTAAATTTTGCTCCTGCTGATTGGTTACCACATGGTGGGTCTGGGGCAGAGCTGTATCAGTTATATCGTAAAGCTGCAGTTTTATCTCATGAGGAGCTTCTTTGCGTGGTGGCCAAGGTATAAGTCTCCTTATCTACTATTTCTTTAGTTGGAGAATAAGTTTCATTAAACAGAAAAGTTTAATGTTCTTATAGCTATTTGTTATAAAGAAAATCAAGATGAATGTGAGGTCTATGATGATGTTAAATTTATCCTATGTTGAATGTCGATGTCAGAGCTCAAATTGTTCCTAATTTTTTATTGCATTGTTTGGTTAGCGGAGTGATTGGGATAGCAGTGCGTCAACTTATTTGAGAAAAGAATTGCTCAGAATATATAACAAAGAAAGGATATGGAGGGAGAGGCTTTGGCTAAGTGGCATAACAAGATCATCTCCCATGTCTCCTCGGAAATCTCCTGAATTCGTGGGTACTGAAGAGGTAATACTTGTGGATGGAGAAAGAACTCTGGTTTGACTTCATTATTTTCAGTGCATTTATGACAAGATAATGCTTGATCATGATGATATCTCCTGGTGGCTTTTGTAGGATCCAACCTGCATTATATGTAAGCAGTATTTGTATCTATCTGCTGTTGCTTGCCGCTGCAGGCCATCTACTTTCGTATGCCTGGAGGTAACTTAAGTTGTTACCGATAATTTCTTATCGTGATTATGTACAAGTTAATGAGTTAGCTAAATAACTATCCAATTGCATCGTCTTTATATTTAAATTCTGATATTTTAAACTGTTATTGTTTTCCATCCTCTGGAATTCTCTATCTGTACTTTCAAAAGACAATTCAGGGTGCATAGGTTTTTTCCCATTATTTTTGCCCTTATATAGAGAGAGGTTAGTTTTGTCTGATTCCAGATTTCTGGCAAATTTATTCTCCCCCACGCCCTTTTTATTCATAGTATGGAATTTTTAAAAATTCAAAGCATTCTGTTGGTTTTCCAGGCATCCAATGTTAATGCTTCTTTTTTAGGCTAGTTTCTGGAAACAAATTTGATTCTCGAATTCCGGTGATGAATGCCCTTTTGAGTAGTTCCTTTTATTCTTATTTTGTTGACTGCACTTGTTTATCATGCAGCATTGGGAACACCTTTGTGAGTGCAAATCCCGGAAACTTTGTCTTCTCTATCGTCATACTCTAGCAGAGTTAGCCGATTTAGTGCTTGTAGTGGATAAACATTCTATGGAGGAGATGCCACAAAGTGATAGTTTACAAAGGAATATCTCATCTTCCGATGAATTGAATGCTTTGAAAAAGAAGGTTTAATCATTTTCTTTTGGATATTTGTCAAAAATTGCTTTGTTTTTAGCTTGTGATGAGCTTGGTTATACCATGTGTTTTTCACCCTTTTATTCAGTTATAAAGTAACATGAATGTGGATTAGCTTTAATTTAATGATTTGATGGCTGTTTAGATTTGATTTATGGTGGTTGAGGGAAAATTAGTAGTCAAATAGTTCTATGCTGAAGATTAGTTTCTTTGACATACACTGTTTGGTTAGTGAATTTAACTTCTGGTTTCCTTTATGATTCCTATTTCTCATGTTTTTGAATTACAATTAATACTAGAGATTCAAGTGAAGGCTCTTCAAACTGGTTCAGAAATTGGATCTACCTAGACTTTTCTTTTTTGAAAAACTCATTAGTGAGGCCTTCTGCTATTTTTCTACTTTAATCCCTGTAAAACCATAGTATCCTATCTGGTAATACGGCTTTCTTGCTTTTCTTGGTAGTTGAAGTTGTGGAACATTTATTGCCCTTTGGATGAGTTATTTCTGATTATTGCCTTGAAAATTTTCTATCTAGACAATTAGTCTAATTCTTACTAAAATTGTATCTTCTTTACTGTATTCACTAACTGTAGAAAGATCTACTTCATAATTTAGTTATTTTCTGTTTATGATCAGGCATATATCTTTTTGAAGGTACATGACTGAACTAATTTAATGCATGTAGGTGAAAGGCGCCCATGTTACCCATGCTCAACTTGCAGAACAATGGCTTTCGCATTCGTGTAAGATTTTGCAGGGTCCCTTTTCAGGTGGTGCATATGCTAATCTGTTGAAGGAAGCTGAAAAGTTTCTCTGGGCTGGCTCTGAGATGGATCCAGTAAGCTTCGAGTCATTCTTGTGTTGCTCATCATTCTGTGCATTATTATACTGGTAGTTGAAGTAATTATTTTTCATGTAATATAGGTTCGGGATGTGGTAAAGAATCTGACTGCAGCTCGGAGGTGGGCACAAGGAATAAGAGACTGTCTTTCTAAAATTGAAAAGTGGTCTCCTGGGGGTGATTTTGAGAAAGTGACACAAAGCTGGGCCAATGAATTGCTTAGTGTTGATCCTGTGCCCTGTAAGGAGCCCGGATATCTTAAGTTGAAGGTACAATAATGTAATGACTATATTGTTTAATCACTTTTTTTGTCTATGTATGAGAATTCTTACAGCTGTTTATTTTCTGCAGGATTGCGTTGAGGAGGCCAGTTTGTTGGTTCAGGATATTGATGCTGCTCTGTCAACATGCTCTAAGGTATCCCTAGGCATGCTTTTACTTCTTATTCCAATCACTTAAAATTAACTGTTTGATTATCTGTAGAACTTATTGTTTGGTCTGGAGTGATGCATCTCTTCTCCTTTATTATCTTGAGACTTGACTAATATTTTCATTGTCTGAATTCCAGATCGATGAGTTGGAGTTATTGTATTCAAGGGCTTGCAGCTCACCAATCCATGTGGAACAAAGTGAGAAGTTATCCCAAAAAATCTCTTCGGTGAAGGTATATCCTTTAAAATTAAAAACTTAGTTTTGTTATCTATGAATGTCTTTTGTCATTTCTGACCCACTTTCATCATTGAGGACATTTAGGTATGGATAGACAATGCAAGAAAAGTTATCTCTGATAAACGTCCTGCAGTGATAGCGGTTGACATTCTTTACAAGTTAAAATCAGAGGTGATTGAATTTCTTTGCCTCATAAAACAGCACTCTCCTTCGAGGGGGGAAAAAGACATGATGATAAAGTTGTGATTTTATTTTTATTATATATAATATTTCATCATTATTTGGATAGATATCAGAGCTTCAAGTCCAAGTTCAGGAAACAGAAATGGTTTTTGATCTAGTTAGCCAGGCTGAATTATGTCAGGCCCGGTGTAGATCCTTGTTGAGTGGTTCTGTTAATCTAAAGGTGGTCACCTGTCTCTCCTTTTTCCACTTACAAATATGCCTCAATATTTAACAACTTGTACCTTGAACTTCGGAATTGTGCAGGATGTTGAAGTGCTTCTTCAAGAAATGGCAAGTTTCAGTGTTAATATACCAGAGTTGAGACTTCTGAAGCAATACCAGATTGATGCTTCTTTGTGGGTCACACGTTTTAATGATGTTATGACAAATATCCATCAGCGAGAGGATCAACAAAGTGTTATTAATGAATTAAATCGCGTTTTAGAAGATGGAGAATCTTTGAAGATTCAAGGTTCTTGTAATAGCTATATACAAATGTTCTTTGGTGATTTCCTAGAGTTATTTTATTATTGATTTATTTATCTTCTCCTCTGAACAGTTGATGAGTTGCCACTTGTGAAGATTGAGTTGAAGAAGGCTTCTTGCCGAGAAAAGGCAATAAAGGTAATGATGTCCATTCTCTTTCAACTTTTACTTGTTAGTATTTCAGAATGCATGCATCATCATATCTTATGTTTATAATTCACTAATATTTACTATGTATATTCTTATTGATCTAGGCACGTAATACAAAAATGGCTTTGGACTTTCTTCAGCAACTGTTGGCGGATGCCCTTGTGTAATGCTTGCTCTCCTTCATGTTTCTCACAACTGATAGAGCCAAGTGTTCTCTTTGTTGCACTTTTAGTTGGCATCTAAAATTCTCATTCAGGGTTTTCTGTATGTTTTCTGTTGCAGTTTGCAGATTGATAGAGAGGAGTTATTTCTTGGTTTGTCTAGAGAAATTGCTGGTGCTCTGCAGTGGGAAGAAAGGGCAAGGGATATACTTACACGCAAGGCTCAGATGTCTGAATTTGAGGATCTTATAAGGTTTAATGACCGGTTACTGTTATCTCCCACCTTGCTGAGTTCTAGATATTGTTCCCCTTGTTCCGTATGATCATACTGAATTCGATCTTTTTTAGGATGTCGGAGGACATAGTTGCTGTTATGCCTTCTTTAGGTGATGTCAAAGCTGCAATATCGGTGGCAAACTCATGGTTAAATAATAGCAAGCCATTTTTAGAAGCTAATTTTTCCGGGTCATCTTCATCTTGTTCTTTGCTGAAACTTGGGGATCTGAAGGTTCATATTGTTCCTTCGTTTGTTATGTATGCTGAAGTTGTTGAATCAAATTTAAGACGTATGTTTTACATTTTTCAGGAGTTGGTTTCTGAATCAAGACTTCTTAAGATAACATTTGAGCAACAAAGTGTGCTTGAAACAGTTTACGAAAATTGCAAGAGATGGCAACACGATGCCTATTCTCTGTTGCTAGATGTGGAGTGCCTATATAGTGTGACCGACATTGGTGATGGTAGGAGCAGTGGTCTTATTTCAAAAATTGAACATCTTGTTAACTTGCTTGAATCTGTCACAAAAGCTGGTTTATCTCTTGGACTGGATTTTCCTGAGATTCCAAAGCTTCAAAGCGCTAGTTCTACGCTGCATTGGTGCAATAGAGTTCTTTCTTTCTGCTATTTGACGCCTTCTTGTGAGGTAACAATTCTTAATATTTTGTCTCTGTTTTTGATGCTTTGTTCTGCATGGCCTTGTTGCTTATTGAATAATTTGAATTAGACCTTGTTTGCTTTGTTCTGATTTTTTGGTATTTTATCCTCTATGCTTTTCCCATAAATTGTGCATCTTTTGAGTTTCTTTTTTGCTTACAAAAATTCTTAAAGTGTCTGTTCTTCTTTATTGGTCACTTCTAATGATGGGTTTTCTTTCTGTTTCACAGGATGTTGAGAGTATAATGGAGATTGCGGAGCACCTTTCTATTATGCATTCATCAGCTAATTTGTTGAGCTCATTAAGTTCTGGAGTTAAATGGCTTAAGAATGTCTCAGAAGTGATTTCTGCACCCGTAAAGTGTAATGCATGCAAGTTAACTGATGCTGAAGGAATGCTTGCTGAATATCAGGTACTTCTTTGATCCTTGCGTTGTCTCTCTGTGCTTGTAGAAATTTAAAGCTTTCACATGCACTGTAGGGAGTTGGGATAGTTATTTCATTTATCCTGACATTTAAACTTCCATTTAGATTTTATTTTTGTATCTCCTATACAGGGTTGTGTCTCCTTCCCAATGATGTTTGCACAACTTACAGATGCTACCCACAAACATAGGTGGGTCTTTTGAATGTTTAATGGCATAGTATTTGAACTTGGACACTAATATTTTTCTTTTGGAATTTGGATTATCTTTATCTTTTATTTCAACTTTTACGTTAGTAATATAATTACCCATGCTATGATGAATGATTTGGTATTTTGCTATATAACATATCTGGGCCTTTACTTCAAACTTTTTTCTAAGTTTAGCCCAAAAGCATGTAACATCCCACGGTTTAAACTACTGCTTATATGAGGCCTAAAATAAGTATTCTTCTTGTTTTTATGATTAAGTTTTTGTTTTCACCCCTAAGCTTTTGGTTTGAAGGTGGGGAATTGTGATAATCTGTTTCTATGCATGTGTATATGCATGATGCTTATTGCTGTGGGGTCTTGTATTGCTTTCATTTTGACGCTAGAGATACTAGAGATGCAATTTATTTTGATTGTTGATGGATGTGTTTCTGTAAATGTAGGTTGTGGCAATGGCAAGTGCATCAGTTTTTTAGTTTAGAGTTGGGAAAGCGGTCATGTTCTCAATTAATGCAGCTCAAGGTATGCCCTGGATGTGCACTGGGTGAAGTTTGGTCAGGAATTATTGATATTACAAATTACTCTTTACGGTTTTCCTTTGGAGTCTTTTGTTAATATCGTGGTTTGCCTTTTATTGTGGTTCTTTACTGTTTTCCTTTGAGTCTGTATCTTTTTTCATCTTATAATTATGAAATAAATGAAATTCTCTTTTCTTGTATCTGTTGTTTCCTGATCCAAATTGTACAACTTTGCTTCACTTATTATGTGTTTGAGAATTTGATTGTCTTCTTTTCACCGGAAATTTTTACTTAAATGTTGATATTTGTTGTGATTATCTTCCCTTAAAAGTTGGTATGTAATTTATATGGTTTAAGTTCAAAACCAATGATTTGATTTCTTATGAGCTTCACATGCAGGAGCATGGAAAGGATTCATTCTTTACATGCGCAGAGGTAGATCGGGTCTTTTCTGAAGTTGAAAAGATTGAGAGGTGGAAGCAACGCTGCATGGATGCTGTAAAAAACTTTGCTGGAGATGAGAGCTCACTGCTTTGTGTCTTGCAGAAGGTTTAGTGAGATAATCCTTTTTGTGTTCCAAACTTTGATGGAATCATTTCTTATCAGGTTCCTTTAAGAATCTTTTCCAATATTCTCCAGATCAAAGAGTCCCTAGATAGATCTTTGTACGTATACAAAAAGTCAGAGAGTTGTGGAGTATGTCTTTACATGTGCTGTACAAATGCTCCTGAGGATTGGGATTTTTTACAATGTTCAACATGCAAGGACTGGTAAGGTATTTGTTTGGTGTTAAAGAGTTCTCCCAGTTCGTTAATTGTTTCTGGCTTTTATTATATCAAGTTTGTGGTGTTGTTATTTGTCCATAGTTCCAGTTTGCTCCTAATTTTGCATGTTCTTTTCTTCTCATCCTATTGGTATCTTTTCTATGAACAGCTACCATTTGCAGTGCCTAGGATATAGAAATAATGCTGAAGAAGCGTATATATGCTCGTATTGTCAGCTTCTTGAGGGTGGATCAATATCTCCCGATGAAGGTGGCTTCTTGGTATGCATTTAAAATTGTTTGAATTGTCTTTTAGTAGAAGCTTGTATATCTATTAACGATTTCTCTTGCTTTGGCACAGAGACATAATAGCAAGTATTCGGACTTGAAGCTACTCTCTAATCTTGTGTCTATTGATGAAAACTTTTGTGTAAGGTACACAAGTGAAAATATAAAACCTATTTTATGGTGTCCTGTATAAAACGTGATCAACCTTCAAATTTATGTTTTAATATACTATTGCATTGCTTTTTCATCCCTGGAAAAATCTAGGAATTATCAATTATGTTATTGGGTTTTGTCTATTGATAAAAGGAGGTGGAAGAAGTTATTGAGATGCCATAAGAATATTAAATTAAACAAAAAAAAAAAAAATTTGCCAGGAATCCTTCTTCCTTGTTCAATTGAGGATACTATGTTTATTTAAAGTATTGGAAAAAAAAAAGAGTCAGCATATAATGAATATCTATTTGTTTCACTTTCACCTGAAACTGATTGCAAGTTGCTATTTGTGTTGAATGTTTCACTTTGTTGTTGTTTTTATTGATCATTTTAATAGGTTTTTAAATTTCCAATTTCTGGATACAAATATTTAGTTTCTTTGGATAATGTTTCAGGATTGAAGAAAGAGATATATTACAACAAATTGTGGACCAAGCTTATGCTTGCAAAGTGTGTTTGACACAGATATTGGATTTTGAAATGTCTTGCCACAATAAAAACCAGTTCACTGTTGTTGGCAGAAAACTTACGACTGCTTTGAAGGTGCACTCTCTGCCTGCTTTTTTATCATTCTTCATATACTTTGCTAAGGCAGCGTACATAGACTGTTTTTGGACAGGAAATGATGTTAGCTAGCATAGAGTACATTTGCTGTGAAAACTAGTAGTGATCCATCTTGAATTAATTTGATTTTCGGGCACAGGCCATTGGAGTGGCAGGTGTATATGATCATCAAAGTTGTTGCGATCTTGAGCGGGCATTAGCAAGATACTCATGGAGATCTCGAGTTGCTAGATTGTTAGACGCTTTAGAGAAGGGTTTAGAGAAGCCTTCAATCCAACAGATTCATCGGCACCTGAAAGATGTATGTGCTACTGGCATGTGCTAGGCTTTTGAACCATTTTAATTTTTAAGTTTTGATATGGAGTTATGTGTATTAACTTTTCATGCCCATTGCAATGAGATGGTGCTAATCAGAGTTCCAGCCCTCAGAGATTTGCATAGTTTCTGCCTCAAATTGTTTTGCTTGTGTTATTACGTAGTATATGACATGGACATGGCAACAAAAGTCTGTAGTTATAAAGTTCCGGGTGGTATCTAATAGCTGTTGGTCTCCTTTTCTGCCGTTTCAGATTCTTTCATGCTCTTGAAGATATAAGCCTTACATTTTGTTTCTTGTCTAAATCCTTTTTAATTATCCATTAGAATCTCACGCATTTCAGTAGATTTTGCAGTTTGGTCAGTTTGCTTTTTAAAACTAATAAACAAATTATCTAGGTTGACATTGTGTCAACTATTGGAAGGAAGAGAATTGATAATGTTCTCATTTATAGGAGAAATATTACGTGACTTTGTACTGTTTGCATTTTCTTCTCAACCAAGATTGGCCATCTCTAATTCCTTAGCAGCTTTTCTGGATGTATATGTCATCGATATCATGAATGCATTTGCATTTGTGTGTGGTGCATCTAAAGATAGTTTTTTTGATAGGGGGATGCTATGAACATTTTACCTGAAGATCATTTCAGATTGAAGCTTTCAGAATTGAAGGACATTGGATTGCAGTGGGCAGATCGTGCCAAGAAGGTTGACTTCCTTTGTTTGCATGTGTGTGCTACTCTAAATAACTTTGCGATGGCCCATCAAGTAAGCTGTCTGTTTTCTTTACAGGTTGCAGCAGATTCTGGGGCTCTTGGCTTAGACGGTGTGTATGAACTTATCACTGAGGGGGAAAGTTTGCCAGTTTGCTTAAACAAGGAACTTGAGGTATCAAATCACATCTTTTTTTTTTTTTGATAGGGTTCAAAATCACATCTTTAGACAGCTATGTCGTAACTTTTTTTAGAAAATAAAATATCTTGTTTCCTTAATGCAGTTATTAAGAGCCCGAAGTATGCTTCATTGCATTTGTCGAAAGCCCTATGATGAGAAATCAATGATTGCTTGCGGTCAATGTGGTGAGTGGTACCACATCATTTGCGTTAAATTAGCGTTTCCACCAAAGGTTTATATCTGCGCAGCATGTATGCCCGGGACCGAACACCTGGTGTCCTACGTAGACTCATTAGATCATGAGAGGTATGCTAATGGAATATATTATTGATTTATTCTTGATTTTTTGCTTAATTTAAAGGTGTTTGTGGTGTGCAATACAAATTTGTATTTTTTTTGGGGCCATACGCAGTCTGATTAGTAATAGTTTTAACACCCCAAAATGTTCGACCTAGGAATATTTTTCCATAATAAGCATTGAAGTTCTTTACAAGATCATTTTTTAATGCTTTGGCAGATCTACATGCGCGAAATTTGTGGAGCCGAAAACCCCCTCTCCTCGACATAAAAATCCAAGAATGGGGCAGAAGAAACCCGAGTCTAGTCTCACCCAAAGATTGCTTACAATTAGAAAGAGTAGTAGCATATTTGGTCATCCAAGTGGGAGTGGGATAGATCGTTTAAAGTGGCGAAATCAGAAGCCTTTAAGGAGAGCAGCAAAAAAGCGTGCTGAGCTTGATAGTCTTTCTTCATTTTTCCATAGACCACAACAATAATCACAAGAAAAAGCGGTGTTAGCAATTAGCAAATTAGCAAATTAGGAAACATTTCATTGATTCAAATTGATTCTTGTGGCTTAAGCCCCCTTGTAAATTTTGCCAGCCCAATAATCAATTTTCTGCAATTTTCACCCTCTTTTGCTTCCTTGGTTCTAATTCTAATTCCATTGGATTTGGTTTCAAATGTAACTTCGTTGAAGTTCAAGTTTGGACTTATTTAGATCAGAGAATTAAAGAAAGAGGTTGGTCATATATATATATATATATATATATATTTAAGGCAGGCAATGCAAAGCTTCGGCATTAACGTATCAGCCTTCTGATATAAACTTCCCACCAAAGCTCTTTTCGCCTGTATCTTATTTTCTATTTGCCGAGTCCGATATTGAATCCACATCCTGATTCTTCCCCGACGTTACAAGCGTTACCTTCGCCAACTTCTCACCTGCATTCTACCAGCGCCTGCTTCTTCAGAGGGCGGAGTTTTGATAACGGCGGTACCGTCAGATCATCCTCTCACGGTGAAGAAGAACCTCAACCACCTCAACCTCAGATTCCACCCTTGCTGGTGGTGCTAAGACAACTGAACGTGACGCCGTAACGACACACATAGGCAGAGACGTAATCAATTTTTAATATATTAAATTAAATTAAAATTTGAGCGCGAATCCTATCTAATCAAAGAAACGCTGCGTTTTCAGCTGCCACAGCCGCAACTTTTTATTTGATTGGAGCGGTTCTTTGCTTTAGTAGCATCCGATCGAGACCTTATACGAAACGTAGCATTTCGCTTTCGTTCTTCTTCGGCAGCTGCCCCTCGGATTAGTCCCAGATGCAAACACGCCATTCTTGTTCTGTAAGCAGGACACTTCGATAGCTTTTCTTTTCCCCCTCTTCAATAAATTTTTTTAATCCTTTCTAGCCCTTCGTTTTAAAATTATCAGGCAGGGCAAATAACGTTGGTAATGCTCTTAAAGTGTTTGAAGAAATGTTTATTTATTTATTTTTCTTTTAGTCTTTGTCTTTTACTTTGATACAAGTATCTGTTATTTAACATTGAGGTTTGATTTAGTGATTTGATAGATAGACATATGCAGTACGTAAAGCCTTTAACCTTGTTCCAAAGTTTGCTCAAATCTAATGCACTGGAGCGAGGAAGGTTACTTGGTTTAGATGTTGGTGATAAGTATGTTGGATTAGCTGTCTCAGACCTCGATAATAAAATTGCCGTACCTCTAAGGTATGTGATTTGCATATGTTGCAGATATTAGATAGTGCTAACTACTTTTCAACTATTTGATCTTAATTTTGAAACTAGCTTTGAGAGTCTCAGTGTAGAATTCAATGAGCGCTTTATTATGGTGATGTTTGTTAACTAGGTTATACATATCCCCCGGTTACTGAGATTAGAGTATCAAATTTTCGTTTTCTTCACCGTGAGCAAATATCAAAGGAAAAATTATATGAAAGTATATCGCTTAGAAAATTTAGAACCATTAGGAAGCCAATTTATGTTTTTCATTTTTTAATACATCTATGCAGTGTTCTGATTCGGAAGAAGACAAATATTGATCTGATGGCTACTGATTTTCAAAAGCTGGTGAGACTAGTTCAATTTCCTTTCCTTGCACTTGGCGTTAGAATTTAATTGACATAAACTTTTGACAGTATACCCCCTATATTTTTTTAAAAGAATTTTCCAAGAATGAGCTAATGTCATGCGACTAGTTAAAGATAATGAGATAATACATGTAAATGTTGATGCCCCAAGATTTTGTGTTGCTTGTGAGTTAGCAAGCAGGATGTCTGGGGTGGAAAGAGGTGGAGAAGAGAGAGGGATCCTAGTTTTTTTTTTTTAATTTTATCCGGATTATGGTATTGGATGGGAGTATGTCAGTTTGTTTATTTTTCACCCCCTATCTTTTCATGGAGTTGGGGTTGCAAATGTGGGCTAGTGTAAGTTTGCTGGTAGGATGCAACTTCAGCAAAGTCTTTTTCTTAACTTGTATTTTATGAAGTTGCCTGCAACTTATAGTTTTCTCCTATGTGACTGCTTTTGTGCTGCTACATTGCCGTGTGGAATCTTTTAAGGGATTCTAGCTGTCACTTTTATTAATCCTTTGATTTGAGCGCTCCTTTCTTTCCCAGTCAAGGAGTCCCGTGATATGCCTTCCTTAGAAGGAGCTAAAAAACATAATATAAAGGACTTCTTGGTCAAAACTCATCTAATCAATCTGTGGTCACATGCAATCACAAATTCACAATCGTATTTTAGCTATATTTTGTAATAATTGGAACAGCACTTGGCTTGCTTTCTGTTACTAAATTATGTCATGGATGTTCTCATATAACAACTGCTATGGGCAGAGGTATGCATGTATCTGAGGCCATGGATTATGTTGCTGCTCGCTTTTGAACTTTTAGCTATCTTCTGTAACGACTCTTGATCATCTTTTCTCTGGCCTTATGCAGATCTCTGAACTCTCTCTGGTGGGCTTCGTTGTTGGCTATCCATTTGACAGACAACGACTTGCTCCTGATGTATGCATTTCTCTTATGTTCAGTCAGCATAATCATAATCATTTATTTGCTCACTAAATCTTGTTTTATTTTCGTTTTGATTAGGCTACGCAAGTGAAGCTATTCATCGATGACCTCTCGAAAACCAGAAAACTTGATGGGCTAAAGTACACATTTTGGGATGAGTGCTTTACATCTAAGGTAGGTGCTTGTAGGTTTGTCGCTATGTCAGAGAAACTTCGAAAAGTTAAGCTGGGTAATTAACAATCTTTCAGACATGAGTAGATTAGTAAGCTTGAAATACAAGCACAGGTGTTTAATTAATTGTCAAATAATATTCATTATCTTTCCGTTCAATTTATCTAAATATGTTATTGTTAATCCCGGTTGCTGTCATATACTCCTTTCTACATGATTAAATCAGATGAAACTACTGATACTAGCTTTAGCCACTGGAGACCAATCTGAACAAACTCATATTTATGCCTATAAGAGTGTCCTTGCTGCATCATTATATGACAATCACTAAAGAATCTCATCGTTTTTATTCTTAGCAGAGTGTGGAATTGCTGCTAAAGCCCTTGAGTTTGCATCCAGCACTAGCGAAAACTATAGTTGATAAGTTTGCTGCTGTTCAGATTCTTCAGGTATCTTTCTTGCTTTTGATCCTATGCAAATTTATAAGTTCCTTGAGAATTATGTTTAAGCATTTAATTTGTTAGTTTAAACTTTAAAGGCATTATGATTTAATTAAAATTGTAAATAAGGATAGCTATATTTTCAAGGCACTTTATTACAAGTTAACATTTTACGAACTGGTAGTCTTTTAATTGGCAATCGAGGGAATTATACTGTGATACCGTGTGACTAAATGTTCACTTGGTGATGATGGGCCTAAAACCTTTTTAGCCATGATAAAATTCAATGATCCTCAATTGGTAAACTTTCTTTAACTTTCAAAGAGACAATGGCAAATGATAGTTTGCGAGGTACTGCACCTTTTTATTCCACATTGATTTTAGTTAGTTTTTAAACTTGATCTTAAAATCAACATTTATAAACTATTTTTCTTTTTTCATTTCTGGTATCTGCATTTGCAGGCATACCTGGATCACGTGAACAAGAAGGAAAAGTCGGAAACAGCTAGGTGAGATCTAACCCAATTGCTATGCATTTACGTGTTTCGTATCGGTTTATAACATTATCGTACTTTGCAAGTAAAATGCTGAAGGGAGTTTAGCATTTTGTCTATGGTGATGAAAAGAATCATCTCAAGTGCAAACACTCCAACAAACAGCTCTAAGCCTATAGCAAAAGTAAATGTTCTGCCATTAATTGTACTTCTTAGTATCTTAATCTTTATCTTTGACTGTTGGTTATTAGTTAGGCAGACACAAATATTTGGTGAGCCTATGGCTGCATGATTTTTGTTAAAAAAATGTACCGTAGGCTGAAAGAATTTGGTGATGAAAATGGTGAGGGAATTTAATTTCCACTAAGCTTGTTTACCTTACGGGAACATGGAATTCTTGATATTTTTGCAACGTTTTTGTAAGTAACATGTCTGGACTGCAAGTGTTCTTGGTTGGGTCGGATCAAAATTTTTTATTATTTTTGGTCTAAATTTGGATAGAGATAGCCCAAAAGCTTGTTTCCCAATTGAAAATAATATTAAAAATTATTTTTATGATAATATTTATTAATAAATTTAAATAAAATTATTTTTTATTATTTAAATAATAATTCAAATTAATTAAGGACGGTTTGAATTACGAAAATTTATACTCAAATCTAATCCAATACAAATTTCTTGGGCCAGATAGGTTGTATAATCATGCACAGGTTTACTCCAGATGATTAAGATATGCAAGACGATGTCCATATGTAATTCGTATTCCCCTCTTTTGCATGATCAGAGGTGATGGCTGTTTTTTTCCCTCAGTAAAAATATAATTATTTACGAATTTAAGGTATAATTGAAAATGATTTTTAATAAATTTATAATTTCAATCTATATATTTGTAATTTTTATTCTTGAATTATGATTTTTTTTTATAAAAATATATAATTATTTACGTTACATTGGACAGGGCATGAACAAAGGTGTTGAACATTTATTTCTGGTCAAATCGCAGCTGATAAATTTGTGAAACCTGATGAAACGACATCGTTGTGGGTCTTTTTTTTTTTGTTTTCTTCTGTTCTGTACCAAGTGCCAACCAAGAACATCGTTCCTAATTGTGAAAGCAAAATGGTCTTGGGACCATCAAATCCTCCTCTTTCCTCAATATTTTAATATAATAATAACTCTGCGTGTGTGTGTTTTATTGTTGTTAGTCTTTGTTTGGATTCCTTTGAGTGGGTGTAATTCTGATTACAGCATTGAATGAAAAGCAGCAAACTGCGAAAGCACCCAACAAACTCTCGTTGAAACAGACGGAAACAAACCAGACCCAAACAAAACAAAAATAAAATAATCTTCTCTTTTATTTAAAAATTAAAAAAATTGAAAAATAAAGGGCTCACTGCCCTAAGAAATGGCAATCTGATTAACTGATAAGGACTTACACACTGTGTAAGGGGGTTCTTGAATCTTCATTTTTGTTTTTGGATAATTTTTATATTATATCATATTTAATATATTTTATATTTATATAAATTTTAATAAATTAATAATTTATATTATTTAAAATTTAAGATATTTTATGTTTCAATATTTTTTATTATATTTAATAGTGTCATCAATCAATTATTTCTAAAACCTTTACTATAAGATGATAATTTAAGTAGATTTTATAATTTATATATTTATATCTGTTATATTCCGCATATGACGACCGTCAAAACGGACGATCGTCAAAATGACACAGTTCTATAATGTCGATCGTCAAATCATACTTGACAATGATTTGACCTACAGGCAACAACATTAAATGCGGAATTGACCTACCGGCAGCAACATTAAATGCGGAGTCGACATCCTGACTGGCGGCCTATTGACTGAACCGACCGATAGGCACCATAGCCCGACACCTAACTCGATAATGGTCACATCACCACTAAATCATCTGACACAATATCCTCAAACAAATCCTATAAAAAGAGCAAGATCCGCTCACTGGTAAGCATTGAAACTCCAAGAAAATTACAAGAATATATTGCATAAAACACTTTTTTGACTTAACCATCGGAGAGGGCTTCCGGAGAATAAACTCCGGCGTCCTTCTGACTTTCTTTGTGTCGCAGGATTCTGCCCGACTTCGGACTCCAAGTAGGAAAACATCAACAATATCATATTTATATATTTTATTGTATCATAATTATATTTAAAATTTTTTATATTTATATTCATTTTAATATATATTTATAATTCATATTAGATGAATTTTAAAAATATATTTATGTCATATCATATCATATTTTTTTAACTTAATACTTATTATATTCATACAATCTTTCAAATATTATCATATCTAAATTTAAGTATATTATATTTATATTATTTTTATAAATAATAATGATATTTAACATAATATATGTGATATAAATTTTAATATAATAATTTTTATTTTATAAATTTTATGTTTTAAATGTTTGTATGATTTCTCATTTTATTTTATGTTTTAATTGCTATTTTACATTACATTCAAATGTATAATAAAATGGTGTATAAAGTTATGTACTTGACTGTTTTACTGAAAAAGTAAGGGAGCGAAACCCAAGACAAGAATTTTATTAAAAGAAGATCTTCAACTTGTTCATGGGCCTTTAATCAAAAGATCCTAAATTTTCAAATCATTGTTGCTCTTTGTCCTTTTCTTTCTTTCCCTTGTTCTTGCATTTTTCTACTCAAAACTTTAGGTTTTCAAATCTAGGTTTTTGGTTTTGTTGATGATTCCAGGCCTCTGAGTGCAAGAACTTTTAAAAATTTCCTACGTTGTTTGGTTCTTTAAGCTTTTCATAGACAGCATTTGTTTTTGTTGCTGAATAGTTAACTTTTAATCATGGGTTCTTTAAAAGAGTGAAAAATTCAACCTCTAAATTCTTCTTGTTGCTTTGTTTAACTGAGTTTCTATTGAAGCTTCTTGGGTCCTTAAATTTTTACTCCTTTGAAAAAGGACCCTGGAAAGCCCTGTCTTTGGATCATAATTCTAATTGATTTAGGATGTAGAATGGGTTACTGAGAAGCAGAGATTTTTCTAACTTCCTGTTGTTGTAAAGAGTTTTTTCTTGTGGAACCTGGTAAAATCCTTTTTCTCAAAGGCTCCTTTTTTGGTGCTTCTTCTTTGTAACGATTTTGGCTCACTTTAATTTTTGGGGTTAAAAATGCTTTAAATGCGCAAATTTTCTTTCATTTTCTCTCCTTTAACTCTGATTAATTTCTTAATAGTAAATGCATGGATGGGAGAGAAGCTATGGCATTATCAGGCGGGTCAGCTCCTTATTACATTCATAGAGGTGTTGGTGGGTCTAGTTCAGGATCAGTAACACACACTGGCATAGCAGCATTTCATTCTCAAATTGGGTTCAGACCCTTATCTAACCCTCAGGTTCAGCTTCAGTCAAATGTTGGATCAACATCTACAGGGGAGCCTAAAAATATCGGTTTTCCTCATGGTATTAACATGGGTGTCTCTTCTGGGTCACCACCGGGCGAGCCGGTAAAAAAGAAGAGAGGGAGGCCCCGGAAATATGCGCTTGATGGGCAGGTTTCATTGGGGCTATTGCCTATGCCTGACAAGCGTAAGCCTTCGTCAGGATCAGATGCTTCTGGCCAAAAAAGAAGCAGAGGCCGGCCTCCTGGGACGGGGAGGAAGCAGCAATTAGCAACTCTAGGTTAGATTTTTTTTTTATTTTATTTTGATGTTTCTATTAGAATGTAGCCAAGATGTTTTGTTAGGAATATAATTACTTGTCTCTTTAAACTTTTATTTTATTATCGTACTCAGTAATCTGATAGTTTTAGGTTACAATTCATCTTTGATGTGGACAATTATGCTGTTTGAGCATTCACAGTTAATACACCCTTTTTGATTCATTTTTATAAATGATTAAGATGTTTACTTTTGGAAGGGGCATGTTGATTGTCCTTAAATTAGACATACGCGTTGGTACTTTACTTGTTTAAGGTTTTTACCCTAATCTAGTGACTGCCTTGCTTATACTTAGATTGTAAACATATGAGGATAGGCTAGAGTTTTTGGAATCTTTTGCTCAATCAGAAGCTTTTATAACTACCTCTATAGCAAATATATGCTACCTGGTTTCCGGATTTGTCTTTAAAGGTTCAGTTGTTTTTGATAGGTGAATGGATGAACAGTTCGGCAGGGCTGGCCTTTGCTCCTCATGTTGTCATCATTGGAATTGGAGAAGTACGATACATTCTTCTAGTTCATCTCAGATTTAATGAACAATACAATTGATCTTGAATTTTCTTCTTTTGCAGTTAAGTATGAGCATAAGAATATCTTTAATATAGCATAGCTGCTGAGATAGATGATTTGAACAGTGGTCTTTTCCACAAAACCTGCATTGCTAAGCCTGTAGTGTTTGCTTTCTAGGTTTGGTTGGAGCTTGTAATTCTTGTGAACTTTAATGTAGATGGAACTGTGATCTCCTCCACATGAATTTTGAGAGTAAGGAGGCTGCAATGGATGGGCAATATGCTTGAGCAACCTTATCATAATACACTTTAATACAGATCAAAGTTAATAGCTCATGCAGTTTTGATTATATATATGGAGATTACAAACATGTCCATATCCAACAGAAGGGTTATTTAGGTGGTAGGAATTAGGCACTATGTTCATACATTTTCATGCCAGTCCACTGCTTTACTGTCCTCTCTTGTGATGATGTTCCTAATAAGAGAACCTTGATGTTGAAGCTCTCTTCTGAACCAGCTTTTAATGACTAATTCATTTAGTGGTTGGCAAACCTTAGGGACAGCATCGTTCAACTATTTCAAAAGGGCATTGCACTTTGGGTAATGGAAACTTTCACAGAGCACTTCACAGTGACATGACTGTTTTTCTACTTAATAACCGTTAATGCAAGTTGTTGTCTCCACTGTAAGTAAAAATGAGCCCTTATGAATTGGTGTACAAGGAACATGACCCTCACGTATATGGTTCAAATTAACATCAATGGGTTGACACTTATATAATTTAGTTGCAAATAGCATGAACAATTTTGTAGGCATTTATGACTAAGTCTTTACTTGTGAATTGCAATTTTTATCTTCTTTTTCAGGACATTGTGACAAAAATGTTGTCCTTTTCACAACAAAGGCCAAGGGCGGTCTGCATCTTATCAGGCAGTGGCACAGTCTCCCTGGTAACTCTACGTCAGCCTGCATCTTCTACTCCTACTGTGACATATGAGGTTGTGGCACTCGTGCTCCTTTTGGTTTTTCCGTTTTTAATAAGTCAAAGGGTAAAATTTTGTATGCTGTGACTTTTTGATGCCCAAATGACTTACTAGCTTCTTTATTTGATTTCTTAGTATTGCAGTTTGAAATGTGGCCCATGAATGGCATGTGTTTCTTACCTTCCTTAAATACATTTTGCAAAATTATATTATAGTACCCTGAATTATGTATTAATTAGGTTGTTTTTGTGCGCTTCATATGATTGCACATTGGACTTTATGCTGATATCACTGATGTCATGTATAGTTATGGTAAAAGGTCTATGGTTCCTGTAAAAGTGAGGTCATATTTCTTAGTGTTCTTCCGTAGTTAGTACTACTTGTGAGTTCGTAGGACTGGGGTCTATCTCCATAAATATATATGGTAGGATGAATTTGGGGCTTGACATGAATAAATGGAAAGAGCTTTTGGTTAAAGGTTGGCTTAGCTTGCAAACAAAGTCTAATGCTCTATGAACAAAATCAGTTGGAGTTGGGAGTTGTGCATACACCGCTAAGTCAAAGAGTTAGAGAGAGCGATGAATCATACTTCCCTGTTTTTGTCACACTTCATAGACAGGGTGCTACTTTCTGCAAAAATGTTCAAGTTTGTTTTGCAGGGTTGCAGTTTAGCTTACAATGTCTCCGTATTTGATTAGACATGGCATCTTTCTCGGTTCTTTTTAATCTTTGACAAAAAGGAACAATATTTTTATTCCGTAAGTTTAACCTGACATTATTAGCATTAAGCAGTTTTGGAAACCCAGTCAACCTCTCCTTTTTTATATGTATCCTTTTGAACCTTCAGTGATACTTGTGCAGCTTGGAAGAAACTTATTTGATATGTTTTAGCTTTTCTTAGGGCCATTTTGAGATATTATGCTTGTCGGGTTCTTATTTGCTTGCTGAGGATGGAGGACCACGCTGTCGAACAGGTGGCATAAGTACTTCTCTTTCTACTCCTGATGGTCATGTCATAGGTGGTGGGGTTGCAACGCTGATTGCATCAAGCCTAGTTCAGGTATGCTTTGTGTTTCTCCCAATTTTACTTACGATTGATGACGAACTTACTGAGCTTGCCCTTATTGCTATTTTTGGCTTTTCATTTTGAAAAATGGTCCTATAAGAGAAGATTTGGGTATAGTGGTATGGCACGCAGGGTGCATGTAGCATGCATACTATTTAGATTCCAGCGTGTTTTGTCCAGTGGTGCTGTTACTGGAGGAAATTTGAATGGTTGAATGTTTGGTAAATTCAGCTGAGTCAAAACATTCAAACTCGCTCATTACGACCAGCACTCACCCCGAACATCACACTAAGATGTAAATGTTCTCTTCTTGGTGTTGTGATATGTTACATAAATCTATTTGCACGACTCGGATGGTGTTTGCGCTTTGTACATCTGAGCCTTTTATGTTTCAGTGGGTTAATGGAGGAGGCTGTTGCATGAATCTTCATGCATCTGATTTTTCTAATGCATTATATACTTGCTGCAGCTGGTGGTATGCAGTTTTGTTTACGGGGGATCAAAAACCAAGAACAAACAACTGGCTAGCCCCAAAGACAGTAAGGATTCTATACCCCAGCTCAGCAATAAATCAGCTATGCCAACTTTTGCACCTTCAACTCAAAATTTCACTCCACCTTCTATGAGTGTATGGCCTGGTTCACGGCCTGTTGATCTAAGAAACCCTCACATGGATATCGACTTGACCCGAGGATGATCAGGACATTTTTGTACATATGTTATTGTTTGTACATGTACTAAATCTTGGAGAAGTATGAAAATTTAAATTCCTCCCCCAATTCACCCAATAGGGACAATGGATTTGTGCTAACCTTTGATTGTAACGAAGCCACTGTGAGTTTCTCTTAGTATGGCTGGCAAACTTGTTGAAAAATCTGTTAGATTGGAGTTGAAGTAACATTAATCTGTAGCTGGGAGAGATGTCATTTTAAGGCTAAATGGTATCTCAAGCAAACAAAGGTTGTCAATTTTTAGCCATTAGGTTGTGATGTAATTGAGTTTTCCAAATTTAAGTTGAAACGTCTGACGTTGTTTGTACAATTATCTTGAACTAATTATTTTCCAATTAACTTGGCCATTTTTATTTATTACCATTGCCAAGCTAAATTTATGTGGAAACTTATATGTGACAACAGTGAAGCATGGAACATGGAATTTTATTTCCCATAGTGATATCATCAACCAAGTGAGTTGACACCAATCCTGATGTGGGATTATGGCGATTTTGTTTTGTAAGATATTACACCCAAATCCGCATGAAACCTAACCTTGATGATATCATTTTACGGTTGAAAGAATTGCAATTGTGGAGGATATCAGCGTCGTCGTCGTCATCATCATTATTATGAGCATGAAATGCTAGTCATTTCATTGCTAATAGCAAAATACAAAGTGAAACACTAAATTCAAGTATTGATGAAGAAAAACAAAGAAATTTACTTTTCATAATAAATAAATTATAAGAGGTATAACTTTTAAATTCTAGTACAATCTAACCCATCTTTAGTAGATTGGGAAAAACAAAAACAGAGATAGAAGAGTTTTTATTCATAAAAATATCTACTTTATAAACTCTCTGAGGTGATCAGGTAATCTTCAGCCATCAAATTCAAGCCAGCAGTTTCTTTATATGCTTCTGCAAATAGAAACAGCATCAATTAGAAGTTGTGTGACCGAATATGTTATAATCATGTGATTTAGGTTGAATTTAGTTAATTCCAAGGTTGAGTTTCCCCTAGAAAATTCTTATTTTCACTTTCTCCTTGTTATATATGAGTCAGAATACTCTAAAAAACAATGGCACAGAATGATACAAATAGGCCTTACCTCAATGCTAAGAGGAGAAGTAGTGGGAGCATAACGATCAACAACATGGCCCTCCTTATCGACCAGGAACTTGGAAAAATTCCACTTGATGCTGTCCCCAAAAAGTCCACCTTTCCTAGACTTCAGGAATTTGTAAATGGGAGCAGCATTCTCACCATTCACATTGATCTGTAATCGGATAACACAAACAATAAAGTCACTTGTATAATACTCAAAAAAAAAAAAAAAAAATTGGTAGAATCCACAATTCCATGGAGAAGATAGGAATGCTTGATATCATAGAACTTCCTTACTTGAAACTACTATCAATTTCATAGTTTCTCTGAAGCATTATAAAAGACTTGCACAACATCTAACACCACCATTATCACTAAGGCAAACAGAATACGGCGTCTTGCAGATTGACTAGCCAAAAAGGTCTGGTTATTACAGAAGATGACTCTACACTAAGATTAGAGTATTTGACCAATTCCGAGTTGAACCATGGAGTCTGTTCTGTTTATATATCTTTAAAGCTAACCGAATACCTTATCAAATATGGGATATTCAGCTTTAAAGCGAGTGCAAGCAAACTCTAAGATCTGCTCATTGTTCCCTGGCTCCTGACCTCCAAACTGGTTGCACGGAAATGCAAGAATCTCGAAACCTGCCCAAGACAGAAACAAGTAACATAATACAAAGAGTTAGGAGAAAAGTAACAAATCAATTAATCAAATTACAATTCCTGGAGTATTTTTCAACCGCTGTCTACACCTGAACTCCAGTTAAAAAAGCATACAAATGAAAACTAAGGGGTCTTGATCTTTTCCATGTAAATATTCCAGGTAAAAAAAAAATGACATATATATATATATATGTGTGTGTGTATATTTATATGTATATAATCCACAAACATGAAGTTAAAAAGAGCTAAAAACAAACCTTGATCTTTATATTTCTCATACAATTTACTCAGCTCAGTGTAGTTGGAATTGGTCAAGCCACTGCATCAACATATAAGCATCAAATTAAGAACTATTATATCTGTCTAGACTCTAGAAGTTTAGGTAAGAAAAGAACAAGAAAAGGCCACAGTGATAATATAACTTGACAAAAGTCTTTTCTGTTAGAAAAAAAAATGATCCAATATTGACGTTTAGAGGTACCATTGTGATGCAACATTGACAATCAAGAGGACCTTGCCCTTGTAAATGCTTAAATCAACGTCATTCCCTCTTGCATCCTGAAGAGCCAAAATACAAAAACAATAGCCATATTTTAGAAAAAAAAAACTAAATTAAAATAAAAAAACCCAGAAAAATAAATGAAAGACAAATTAAATTTTATCTATGAAGCATAAATTTGAATTATACCCAAAACAAACCTTAACAGTGAAGTCATGAACTGATCCCTTGGACGATTGACCAGCCATAGTATGATCAAATCTCAAACTACCCACGGAAGAACTTGGAAACCCTGTTTGAATCGACGCTGAAACAAGAGAAACTGGCGAAATGTTACGAAAACTCGGAAGGGTTTTGCTTGAAACTCGGTGACAAGCTCTTTCAGAAAGGTAGAGAAGCAGCCTCTGTATCAAAAGATACCTTCAAACGTGTACGTTACAAGTAAAACAGGAACCCTAGGCATGTAATTTATAGGATTTTAGTGGAAGTATGGTAAGTAACAGCTGGGTCAAATCTTCGTGTGGGGACCGTGTTTCTAAGATTGTGAAGAATCTTTTACACGTGGAGTTTCTACCTTCTTACACGTGGGATTATTGGGGGAGGGGGGGGAATCCGACGTCTTTGAGTTGGGAGAGGTTATTTATGGGTCAGGAAATTTTGCATCATAGATTACGTCATGGGGCTCTTTTTTTGTTTTGAGCGTGTGAACGTAAGGTTGAGCATTCGATCGGTTTGATTAAAAAAAAATTTTTAATCGAATTAATTGATTTAGTTAAAAGAATCGATCGATATTTTAAATCATAATCGAATTAATTGAACAGATTAAATTTCGATTGGTTTGGTCGGTTAGTTTGGTCAAATCGATTTATTGGGTCTTGGGCTAATGATTGTATATTTGGGTTGAGAATGGGTTTAATTAGGCTATTAATATATATAAATATATAATTATTAAATATTAAATATTAAATATTAAAAGTTCGATTAATTCAGTTAATAATTTTACTAACCGATAATCGATCGAATTAACCAAAAAACTGACATAAAAAATCGACATAACCATCGAATCGACTTAACCGAATCGAATTAATCAAATTTCATCGGTTAAATCAATTAAATCGATTTGAATCAACTTATGCTCACCCCTATACGAACGTGTTCGGGTTTTGCATATTACTGTGAAGTTTACTCAATTTGGATTGGCCAGCTTCTTTGTAGTTTTCTATAAATGATTTTAGATTTTCAAATGCTCATTTTAGTCCATAATTGAAAGTCATATTACTTGATAGGTATATGCTAAAAGATGTCTACAATATTGAGATTTTAATATATATAAATTGAATATCATAATTTAAAAATAATTATATAAATAAGTTAGATTAAACTCGAACTAAATTTTGTTTATATTAAATTCAATTAAGTTGATCTGGTAAGAAGAATCGGATTTGATTGTTCAAACAACTTGATCGAAAGGATAGATAGAAATGAAAAAATTTAATGAGAGTTGAATTTACAACTTGAAATTAGTTTGTACTAAAAAAAATTATAACATGAAAACAAAAAGACTGAAACATTTGTCTCAACTGATCTCACGTAACTAGGCAAAGTCATTTTACAAACAAAAATTGGAACAAAAGAAACAACGAGAAAACAATATACAAAAATCCTGTTTTAGAATTTCATTCAATTTCTGTTCACCTTTTCGAGCAAGTTATTAATTGTTGTGGAAAATGCGTCCTGGAACTTTTCAAGCTGGGAATTTGAGTCCCCATAGACCAAACCAGGCAATAGTTCATAAACAATGAACCTCCTCATATCCTCTCTCTCCCTTACAGGGACCTGCATGAGCCTTTCAACCGTATTTACTTTCATCTGTCTCACTTCTTCTTGGTCTATGAACACTGAATATTTGCTATGATCCTCCGGTAAATGCCATGGATATTGGTAGTAAGCTGTAAATGGATCGAAAAGCACCGGAATGCAACCCGCAACAAGTGAATCAAACACGGACTTTCTTGTGGGGCTGTCTCCGGGAGGTTGTAGGCAGAATTCGGACTCCATGAAGAGGTCGATGACTGATTCGGGCTGATTGCATCCGCCTGAGCTGCAATTCAGGAACCTGCATTTCGTCTCGTCTGAAGTGCACTGATTGATCAGTATTGACCTTATGTTTTCTGGTGCACCAGGCCTTGCTGCCCCGGCCAAACTCACTAGGCTCTTGCGATTCGATCGGATCATCTTCAGTTGCCAAGTGATGATATCGTCATCCGAATGGGGGTGAAAGTAGGTAGGATGTGGAATTCCAATGTCATTAATGTGCCAGGGTTGTCGTTCGATCAACAACTTCATCGAATTCTGCATCTGATCAAGCTCGAGCAATCTAGTCCCCCATGAAGCGTCATTTTTTCTCCTGAAATCCCATGAAATTTTACCCAACACAAATACATGATCCTTACCAGAGTTTTGGGTCCATGACTTCTTGTTCTCAAGCCACTTAACAAGTTCAAGTCCCAAGGTATCTTTAACATCATTAGACACATTTTTGAAATGCCACCTCAGGATATCTAAGCCACCATAAAATGGAACATAGAACAGCTTTGCCTCATTTTCGTTATAAACTCTGCAAGGATGCTTCAAGGCCCTTGTGTGAAATATTAGCTCCAAGGCATACTGATGAGTGTGATACCATCCTTTTCCAAGCTTTGCAATAGGCTTCCCCATTGCATCGTTCTTGAAGTACTCACAAAAATTTGCCCATGGAATCATATCTCCACATTGACCTACCAAGTCCTTGTTGAACTTCGATGGCAAATCATACACATAAATCCCCCTCCCATTGCACGATGTAACATGATTATTATTCGATGTCCATGATCTTTGAACTTGTAGCTGCTCTTCAACAACCTTCACAGCAAAGGCAACTTCTCCATCGCTGTCATTATTTTGGACCCTGTTGCTGATGATTGGATCTTGGTTTCCCCGGCCAATATTGAGTACGTCTTTGATACTGGCACTAATATTAGGACTAATTGAACTATCATTAAGAGCTGGGATTGGGATTTCAAAGTTGGGCTGCGTACCAGCAGAGAGGCAGTAAAGATTGTTGAGCTTCCGAGACGAAATGCAGACGTGAACAAATTTTCCAGAGATGATAGTGGTGGAAGAAGACCAAAGCAAGATAAGCAATAACAGGAAGATTGCAGCAGGGATACGGTAGAAAATTTTGAACAGAATTGAATCGGAAAACTGGTGTTGCTTTGTTTCTACCTTTTTGCATGCTTTGGACTTCTTTTTGGAAAAGGAGATAGCCATATCTGGTGGAATTACTATCTCTTCATTGCTTTGTTTCTGGTTTTTCGAGTGGGAGAAATCTGCATTTTATTTTCCTGAAGAAGTTGCCTTCGTACATGTTTGCACGTATTATGAATGGTTCCGAAATTGTGTGCACGTTTGTTCTGAACAATGACTATTAGGTACTACATTCATTATTGACGAATTTATAAAAATAGTTTGTAAAAAAAATTAGCTCCGTGAAAGTTCAATGACATGAACATGACAGCCTTGGATGCTGAGCTTTTGGGGCCCAGCCAGTGTGTATATTTCAGTTAGTCAAATAGCTGGAATTCCGATGTACTTTTTGATGATAGGCGACCATTGGGTTTTTGTAGCTTTTTTTAATGGTTGAAAATATGCAGTTGTTCTACAGGCATTTTAGCTGCTTCGTATGGGCCTTCTCAGAGAACTGCTGGTGGTTGGGGAACTAAAATATGACGCAAAACCACATTGACATTCTGTTTGAGAGAAAATCAAATAATATTTGACAGTTTTCATAATGATATAGATGAGGAACGAAATTCTTCTTTGCAAGTTTGTAAATATAACGTGTGATGAAGAAACATGTCTAGCTTACACTATGATAAAAGATGAGGGTTGAAATCCAAAATTTAACCCAATTGATTTATGATTATGTTATTATAAAAGATGAGTGATTAAATAAATTATTTAATTTAGTTAGTTCACGAATCTAATTATTTAAATAGCAATTCAGATTGGAATGAATTAAGAAATTCTTTATCTAAATCTAATCAAAAACAAGCTGAACCTATCAAACTGAATGAACTACTTAACTTACGAACATGTTTATTTATTATCCATGATTGTAACCTCTAGTTGTGAGCGGAAAAAAAAAGGATGAAACACAAGACCTGGTGTTAAATTCTAATAATGCAGTTTTCACATGTCACAATCTCGAAAGCAATAGCTTTTTCATGCCAGATCCACCAATACCATCATTTGCTGCGTTTAACCGCTTATTTTGTAGTTTCTCTTTAACTTTCTTGGGGAGCTTATGCATTTCATCGAAGTTAAGGTCTCGTAGCATTTCTTGTATTCTCAAATCTCAATTCACTGCTGAGCTTAATTTCCTGTGTGGACCCAATAACCTAGTTCCATTCTTCTCATCCAAAGCCTATGTCCAGGAAACTTATATCAAATCCCAATGTATTTCCCAATAATTTCATTTTCTTCGCACGTATACGATTATAAGTAAGGATATAAACGAGATATTTGAGTTTATAAATTATTTAGATTTAGTTCGAAAAAAATTAAATTTGGTTTGGTTATCATGAAGTTAAGCTTGAGCTCAAGTTAATGAAAGAATTGAATTCGAGTATCATAATACTTGATTTGAGTATCTCGTAAGCCCAATTAATTTTTTTTAATTTTTAATTAGTATTAAAAAATTTTAAATCGAACTTGACCCCAAGTTTGAACATAAATAATTGAATTTGAAATTGAACATGAGAATCAAACTTAGTTTTTATTAAGTAAACAAATTTAACAGAGTGAGCTTGAATAATTTGATTTTATCTAGACGTGCTCGAACTTAAAAAATAAAACTCAATTAAACTTAAACTGAACTTCGAGTCTCAAATTTAAAATCGTATTCAAACTCAAATTTCTTACAGTTTGAGTTCAATTCAACTCAATTAGAATGTATCCGCAAAGAATAAATAAGGACTCTGAAATCAGTCATCAGCTAATTTGAAGTGATAAAATATAAACAACATATTCCGGATTTGCTTATATAAGAGGAAGCACTGCAAGTTGATTATGGGCATCTGTCAGCAGAAAGATAAATCTCTTACCTAGATTGGAGCTCAGTTCAAAAGAAACAGATTAAAATGACAATCTGTTTTAATTCAAGCTCAGTAATTAATTTAAAGACTTCAAAATTGAACAATACCAAATTGTTCGATGTCAATAAAAAATAATAATAATAATTGAAGTGCCAAAATCGATAGTTAAAAGATAAAAAAGATAGTCCTAAAATTTGATCGTAAATTTGAGTAGAAAGTTAATTATAATTCTGCAACTTGGTCATGGCCCAAAAGTCATTTTGGTGTTATTTTTCAAAACTCACTTATATTACGAAGTTTATGCTTTTAAATGATGATTAAAATAATATTAAAAAATAATTAATAAAAGTTAAATTTGTCAAGTAAGTACAAATGTTTGGCTAGACCTTTTTTTTTTAAAAAAAAATTAAATTAAAAGTCTGATCAAATAAATTATTTTGAGAATATTTTTAAAAATGTTAACTTATTTTTAATATATAAAATAGAAAAAAAATTCAAAAAAGTTATAAATAAGAGTTTTCTTTTCTTTATTGTTAAAACTCTAGCTTTTTTTTGCAGATTTTATTTTTATTTTAAAAATATTTTTTTATTAAATGTAAATTCAATATATTTTAAAAAAAGCTTATATAAGTAAAATTGTCAAATAATTTTATTTTAATTTTAAAACTCTTATTTTTATAAGAAATTTATAATAATTTTTTTCTTTTAAATCTGGGCAAGTAGGCTTACTGAGTTTCATTTAAAAGAATTAACAAGACAGAATACGCAAAGCGAGGTGTTTTAGGTTAGCGAATTAACGAATTTTTGTTTACTTTTTTAAAATATGACGTGAAATTATATAAAAAAATTATATTGAAAAATAAATTTTAATTTGCAAAATTTTGACAAATAAGTTTTAAAAATCATAATCTTTTAATAAAAAAAAACCCAAGACGTGGTAGAAAACAACACAAAATGATAAGAAAAATGTGGTCAAAACTCAAAATCTAAAAAATAGTAAAATTGTGGTAATAAGTAAATAAATACACGTGAACTGAAACATGGGTAATG
>JBBYHK010000022.1:14512932-14537998 GCA_038382065.1 Adansonia grandidieri | reverse complement strand
TATCTAAAACTAACATATCGAGCGGTAAACACCATTACCTCTATTATGACAAGTAAAATATCAAAGAAATAAAAATCAATAATATGTAACTGTTTAAGTCAAGCTAATCTAAAGATTCTTGTTTCCAAAGCCTGTTGTTATATTCTTCAATTATACGATCAAAACTTGCATATAAAAGACTACTGTCCATTCTTAATATTGATTGAAATATATCAAGGGTCCTTTTCTTTCTATTGAAACACAAACGTTGAACTATAAATTATTGTAATTTAAGAGGAATTTGAAGTTTTTCCTAGTGATATAGAATTTTTTACTAATGTGTCATGTTGTTAACTAATTAAAAAAAGCTTAACTTCCACTAAAGATCAAATATTGAAATGTATTTCTAGGATTTGTTTCTTAAATTAGCTCCCATTTCACGATGAAGTTCGTGCAATTTTTAAGATTAAAAATTATATTTTATCGCATCTTTAAACAGGTAAAAAAATAATTTTTTTTAAATCATGATTTTAAACCCAAACAAAAAATGTAATGATTTCGGTATTTTGACTGTTGACAGCTAACTTGTTAACATAAAATAATTTTCTATAATTTTTTTGTGTCTTTTAACTTTTAATTATTTTACACTTTTTTTTTTTAATTTTAAACACTTAAAACGTACATTAAACCATATATTTTTTTCAATAATAACAATAATATTAAAGAAGCTTTTTATTATGCTTGTAATTTCTAGTAGCACCCATATAATAGTCATATATATATATATATATATATATAGGCGTCGTAAGTTTCGTGACAAAAAAGAAAGTCCCATATTCAATTATTTGATTGCACTTTTTCTCATTCTTCGGGCTTCAAATTCATGCACTTTTCCTACAATATGATGGAACATGTTTACTAGATTGTCTTAAATCTTTTAAAAGCACTCGAACGTTTTTGACATGGGGAAAAATACATCTCATTTTTTTTTTCAAATGATCAAGGTTCATCCTCTTGCAGCCACCGCCACCGTCGCCGCCGCTGCTGCCTCCACTGCCACTCGGTCTTATGTTACTTCAAGGAGAGAAACATTCACCATATGGATGAAATCACTCGTGATGCAAGGAAATGGATGCACCGTTTATAATGAAAATGGCGAGATTGTTTATCGAATTGATAATTACGATTCCAAATGCAGCAATGAAGTTTACCTCATGGATCTTCAAGGCAAAGTTCTCTTCACTATACTAAGGAAGGTATATACGTATATTTGAAAGTTAATTTTGAAACTTACTAATAATGAAACATTAGAGCTTAAATATGCAAAATTAATGACTGCTTTTACAAATTCTTTGGCAGAATCGATGGTTTTTCAGAAGATGGGTGGGCGATAGATGCAATGATTTAAATCTGAATGATACTGAGAAACTGCAGTTTCAAGTGAGAAAAAACTATTTCGGCAATATTCTTAAAGGAGATTTGTCTTTTCAAATAATTATCATCGGTTATGATGATAGTACTGGCCATGGAAGCTGCTACACAATAAAAAGCTTGGCTGGTAAATCATCAGCTTTTACAATTACAGAAGATAATGGAAAACTAGCAGCTGAGGTGAGTCTTTTGATAGTATGTGTCCGACGCTTGTGTATACAACTTTTTTTTTAAAATTTTTTTTATATATTTAGAGGGTTAGATTCTCGTATTCATCTTCAAATGTCTGTCTTATACAGACGTTGGATATAAATGCTTCATGAAAAATAAAACGTCCGGTTGAAGAATAGTCTTTTCATCACTGGGAGTTTGATTGATATCTGATCGTGATTTTCTGTGCGTAGGCAAAGAGGAAACTGTCATCTTCAGGGGTTCTATTAGGAGAAGATGTATTAACTATGGAAGTTGAGCCAAATGTAGATCATTGTCTTATAATGGCTTTGGTCACTGTTTATGGATTAATTCACCATAGATTGTGAATAAAAAGTGTTCGGAAAATTCTTATGTTCAGAGAAAACCATTACGAGGGAATTTTTTTCAGCGGCTTTCTCTTTCAGCTCAATGTAAAACCCATTTCTGCCTGCCTGAATTGACTGGGAAAATTGAGAAAAGAAAAACCCTTAGTTTTCCCAGAGGCAATGGTTGTTATTTGTAAGAATGTAACATACAGTGTGCTTCAGAGCTTGTTTTGCCAGAACAAAGTCACAATTTGTTGAAGTAATTATTGTTGTTACGGCTGCTGTTGTTGCAAACTTGGTTCGTCTGATCTGCAAAATATCCTCTGCTTGGACTCTTATTCTTTTAGAAGTATCCACATCCAATATATTTTTAGACATAAGCATTGAATATGATCTTTTAAATACATAAAAAAATTAAAAATATTTATATCGGATACATACCTGTATTTAACATATACACTCAAATCCAAGGAAGATAGGTGTCTAATCAATCCAAAACATGATCGTCGAACACCAGGATCTTACCTGTAAAACTTAAAAGTCCCTCAAATCCGAAAAGCAACCAAGACCTATGAAAGTATAAGATGATGTTTCAGACATGAAAACTGAAACCAAATTTTGCTTTGACAGCATCCTTAATTTAAATTGTCTCAACGACGTCAAGACAAAAAAAAAAAAAAAAACCGATTCGATGCAGAACAATTTGGATGACAATGCGACCCATATAATCCTGGCTCTGGCAGACTTCTTTATGGATTTTAAGAACAAAGTCCTAGTTAATGATAGACAACAAGAGCTAAGTTCGTATAATTTTATCGTAACACTCCTTTCTGATTTCATATAGAAAAAGAAAATGCTCCATATCAATGAATTCGAATTCATAACTGTAGGTTCCCATAAACGAAGTTGAAAAAGTCCTTTATCAGAATAGATGTGTTTAAAAATAAAATTGTTCATTCGGTTCGATAGTTTCGATTTATTTTGAGTTAGGGTTAGACATAATTTTTTTTAATTCAAGTCGGGTCGATTTTAATTTAATTTTAATTATAAAATATAAAATATATTAATATAAAATTATATTTCTTATTATTTTATTAATTTGTAAATAATAATTTGGGCTCTGAGTCTGATTTGACCAAATTCAATATTCAAGTTTGGGTAAGAAAAAAATTTTTTTTTTTGAATCATAGCCTAATTCGACTCATTGACACGTCTACATTGTAACAATTGTAGCATTAATTATTTTGATGAAAATAAAAATTGACTTGTTCTAAGAATGTTGTTAATAAGCATAAGATTAATTTAAAAGATGTTGCTGAAACTGGAAACTTTGAAATAAAAAAAATCAAAAAACAGGTCACTCTCCAAGCCAAAGAACACCAAAATCGAGCAAAAATATTCAGACTAGGGGCAATTTTGAAAGGAATTAAATAGATGTTGGAAAATTCAATAGTTAATGCAAAATGCTAGGGCTGTTAATATTAATTAATCCAAAGATTTTTAGAATCAAGAATGCATTCAAATTCCAATCAATATGAAAGATGCATGCCAAGTGCATAAATAAAAAAAAATCGAGTTAAATCTAATCGATATATATAATTATTTTTAAAAATAAAAATAAAATTTAATTATTTATAACTTTTTTTAATCTTTAAATTACATTTTTTTAAATGCATGAATCGGTGGTTCTGAACTAAAAAAATTGAATAAAAAATTGAATTTTAGAAAGTGTAAGCTTTTTTCTTTTTTTGTAAATTATATATATATATATATATATATATGTAGCTGCTATGGACCCAATTTGAACTATTTATATATATATATATATATATATTTTATAACAAGATGAATATTAGACCAAATCTCAACCCATAATTTTCGCTTTAAGATAATTTGATAATTCATGTGTTCGTATCATATTTATATATTTTATCGTGTTATAGTCATATTTAAAATTTTTTATATTTATATCAATTTTGATATGTTTATAATTTTTATTAGATAAATTTTAAAAATGTATTCATATTGTATCAAGTTATATTTTTTTAAATTTTATATATGTTATATTCGTATAATTATATCAAATATTATTTAAGTCTAACAAAAATTTTCAATGACAAAATAAAGTTTACTATTTTATATATCGATGGTATTTGTCACACCAAAAAGTAGCAATTTGTCTTTATGGATCGTTGAAAATGCATTATGGCAACGCCCAATATAAAATACATGCCGATGCGATTCCCTCGGCTACTTGCCCCATTACCAAATGACGTCGTCCTATAAATGTGAAAAAAGAAAGTTGAAAATTAGCCCAAACAAAAGCACTCAAATATTATATATAAAATAATACTGAAATTATATATATTTTTAAAAAATTAATACTATCATGTCAACTTGGTGATAGGATTTAGATAAATTTGATATGTATATATATAAATATATTTAGATTTCGTATATTTAATCATATATATGAATATAATTTATACATCAAATATGTTATATTATCGTATCATATTATATTGTTTTTATTTTTATTAAATGCATTGTATTTTTATTTTATTTTTTTATTGTATTGAAGATTACCATAGAAAAACCAAAATTTTAAAAAAGTTTTCTTTCATTATTCAAAATGAAATTAGGTTTACATAGCTTTATAGGGCTAGCATTTCCCTTCTCAGCTGCTATAATTAAACTACTAATTTCATTGGATTTCGCCGGCCAAAGCAGGCTAGCCGGCCCCCATTGTCAGGCTTCCCCTCGTCACATAAATCTGCCTTCTACATATATATATATATATGTTAGAGCAAATTAGCTTCACCATTAGTATCTCTTTCTCAAAACATAATCTCCATTACATAATCACATCAAATCATCATAATTAGTGAAAAGCAAAGATAATAAGAAGCCAAGGGGCAAAGTATGAGGCAAGCAGGAGCTTATTCGGGCATACTCTCGGGTGGGATATCTGGGAAAACGGGGCCCCATTTGTTGCCCTTGGCAAGGATCAAGAAGATCATGAAGAAATCTGGCGATGACGTTAAGATGATATCTGGGGAGGCTCCCATCGTTTTCTCCAGGGCCTGTGAGCTGTTCATCGAGGAGCTTACGAAAAGGTCATGGATGATCACAATGCGAGGCAAGCGGCGAACGCTTAACAAAGAGGATGTTACCTCCGCTGTTGTGACTACTGATCTATTCGATTTTCTTGTGAACTTGGTCGCCGATGACCGTGGAAACTCTGCGGAAGCTACCCATCTCGAAATGGATGCCTTCAAATCATCGTAGGCTGATCTCTTTTCTTTCGTTACCGCCTCGTCCACGGAATATATTTAGTTTTTTCGTATATTTTGAAGATCTTTGAATAATTATATATTTGTATTTATATTTAAATATATATTAAATATAAATATTTAAAAAATAATTTAATTAAATTCAAATCGTTAATATATACAGACATAACGAATTCACTAATATTAGTGTAAATTAAATTTAATTTTACATACTTTTATAATTTTTTCTATTATTTATACATATTTAATCCGTTCATTATATTTTATATTTTATTTGTACAGATCTTGCATGTAAAATTACGAGTAAATTGATTTTTTTAATTATTTATTCCATGTAAAAAAGCTTTATAGCCATTAAATATATATATGATACAGATATCATACTGATTCAGTTCAAAATTTTATATGCATGAAAAGTATAATTATATTATTAAATTTAATGATTGATTTATTAAAAATATAAATCATATATGAAATTATAAAAGTTTGTTAAACTTTTTAATTTTATCAAATATAAATTAATTTTGTTGCATCTCTCAATATACATATTTTTGCTAAGTACCTCTTCGGCTCAGCTTTTTTTTTTGGCTTAAAAGCAATCATAAAACTCTTATTAAAAATAAAACTTTAAAAATTAAGTTAGAGTTATTTAGTATTTTTATTTTTGTTAATTCTTTATTTTTTTAAGTATTGGGCTACCTTTGAATACATAATAATATTTTTAAAATAAAATTAAGAATTATATAAAAAGCTAGCTTATTTTTTAAAAAAAATCTCTCGTTTTTAGCTTTTTTAAGCTCTTTCTTTTATCCATTTTTGTTTATTAAAAATAAATTAATTTTTTTTAAAAGCTTCGTAAAAAATCTATTTGGCTGACTTCTATTTTTAAGATTTTTTATTTAATTTTAATCATAGTCATACCCTTTTTTTATTATTTATTTTTTTAACTTTTTAAATATTATTATTGGTAGAATCTAAAATTAATGAATTTGAATATCTTAGCTTCGAACTATATATGATAAGTTTCTTAATTATGAATTGTAATCGATGGTCTCTTTTCTATATATAAAACAAAATTAAATAGTAATCTAAAGTATTTTTTAATAAGCACGTAATAGTGTTTTGAGTGCTCAATTTTGAATTTTTGATCATAATAGAATACAATCGGAGTAGCTGGTCCGTCCTAGTCCCCATCATAGATGCTCTCAAACGCTGCACACTTATCTATATTTCAATTTTATTTTTCTTTAATTTAGTCTTTATTCATATACATATATATTAATTTAATTTAATTTTAAGTGAGTGGTGAAATAAGTATATTTAATGAGCATGTGAATTTATCCTTTTCTACAAAATCTTCTTCCTGTCCAAAATCATGGGTTGAAACTCTTAAGGCTTGAAGTTGCTAAAAGCACAATCTATGGGTAATTCCCATATTGCTTATACTTAAATCTAATAATATTTTTTTATTTAATTTTATATATATTTTATAAAAATTATCGATATATTAAATACAAATTCTAACATTAAATCTCTAATTAAAACACATTAATAATTGCAAACAACTTTCCTATATATACGATTATCTTCGGCCATAAGCAAAAAATGAAATAATGCATTTTCACTAATCGATCCCACCAGGGTTGACCAATAAGAGCATATTGCTGTCAAGTCTAGTCAGAAATGGCGGCCGTGGCAAGCTGAGAATCTTTCATCTTCTCCGCTTGCTTGCTTGGCCTGCGGCACCATATGTTTGGCCTCTTTCCCAATAATGGCAGCTGTAATTTTCACTTCCGTCGGAATTTTTTTTCCCGAATATATAATATGGTTTGCCTAAAAGTGATGTGACGAAGAATCGCTACCATAGGCGTTGCTCCCCGTGTTTGTTTTTTGTTTAAAATAGCAAATGCAGTAATGAAGTAGACCCGAAAATTATTTATATTATATAATTATATAAAATAAAAAATAATTAAAATATGATATTAACGTAAAAAATATAAATTTAAATATTTATAAAATTAAAATTTATATAATATAAAATATTTTAATATGACATGTGATACGAAAAGTATATAGTAACAATAGAAAAAAAGTCTTAAAATCTTTAAATTTTAAATTCAAGTTTCCTTTTTTTTTTTTTTTGGATTTAATCTAATTTTATGTTGATTTTTGTTTCATTGAATTATCGTTTACTTTTAAATTATAAAATTTATTTTTATATTAAAAAAATTTAAACGCATGCAATAAATTCATGTATGTTGTATAATTGAATTAATATAATTAATATTTTATGATTGAAATTTACGGTTAAAGTTGCCTGAGTATAGAAATTTAAAATATATTATTTCAAATTTAATTCAGTTTAAAGTAGATTATAATATTCGATAAATAATTTAATTTTTTAGACATATTTAATTATAATAAATTAATATTATATATTTATTAATTTAATTAGTACTTAGTGAAACTGATTAATTTTTTTATTTATGAAGAACCAACAAGCATTCGCATAGGAATTTTGATTCTAGGATTTATTGAGTGTCCGTACAAATCTCGCGATGGGAGAAAAATAATTATATAATGATTTGGACTAATTCGAAATTTATATACGGTGAACATAAATCTCATTAGATATATACATAAAAGTAAATAATTATATAAATCGATTAAATTAAGTTAAGAATTTAATATCCACTACATAGTATGAGGCAATTATAAATTGCAAAGAAACAAACAAAAAAAAATTATAGGAAATTGCTATGTAACTCAATTTTTAACAAAGATTTAAATTGTAGTCACAGATGAGTTTCAGTCGTATGTTTTATTGTAATTGTGGACGTAAAAGTTAATATGATTTATTATAGTAAATATTGATCATGAATATCAGTGACAAAAAAATTAAAACCATTAAATGATGATTGCAAATTCATATTGCAATCATTTTTTCTTTGTTACAAAAGAAACTATAGCTTGCAATATGAAAAGGATTACAGATACGGGGATTCGAAATTCAAATTTTTTAAATTTTAACTGATTACATAAACTAACTGAGCTAAGCTTCGAGTTTTAAGCCTCAGATTTAATAACATCTCATGAGCTAAAAAAAAGTTAGATCTAACACCTAATTAAAGTATTATCTCATGCCAGCATGTATAAAACAGTGGATGTATCTGTGATCAGGCTGTAAGCTTTTCCTTCGAAAAGCTTGGTCAGGAAACCTTGCATCTCGGATCTTCTATGGAAACATGACCCTATTCTTAGAACATCAAAGTTTGCAACATGGCATTGAGTTAGAGATCGACCTTTGATTTCGTAATGCTTAATATGCGTTGATTCATATCCTCCACTTGTTTTTTTTTTTAATTTCCCATTGCATTTGCTAAAGAAAGGGTGAAAGGCAAAGCACAATTTCCTGAGCTCTTTCGTTTTCCTATATATCAATCTTCTCTGAGATATATAGCGATCAAAGAATTCCGAAAACTCGTGTTGTCTTTCATTGAAACCATTTTCTCGAGAAAATTTACTTGTTTATTTTTGTTGTTCTTGCAACCGCTAAGAGTTTACCAGAAAGAAAATGGCGTTCAGTGGGACAACAGAGAAATGCAAGGCTTGTGATAAGACTGTTCATTTTATTGATTTAGTATCAGCTGATGGAGTTCCTTATCATAAGACTTGCTTCAAATGCAGCCATTGCAATGGACTTCTGGTGGTATATTTTTTTGCTTGTTGTTTGCCCTCCTTTTTTCTTTTTCAAGACTTTTTTTTTGAAATATTCCCGTAGATTTGCAGATAATTGACAGTCAAAAGCTTGATGAACTGCTTGCTTTTCATGATTTGAAAATTGGATGATCACAATTTTTTTTTTCCTTTAACAGATGAGCAGCTATTGCTCAAGGGAAGGAAACCTATATTGCAAGCCTCACTTTGAGCAACTTTACAAGGAGACTGGCAGTTACACGTCGAAACTTCAAGGTGAGAGATCCCTTTTACTTCCTGAATGTATATTATTTTGACTCTTTATTTTTTTAAAATATCTATATTCGATATATTTCGGATATGATTATCCAAATACGTATGAAAATTTAAAATAATTGAACATGCTTGTGTCAAATATATACCCATATCTAACAGTCATACTCAAGTTGGACTAATATAGTTTCAAACCACCTGCTACATTGTTTCATTTTGGCTAACAATTTTCTTTTGCTTGTTTGGTGGTTTTTCAGGTGGGAATTCCGACAAGCCAAATGGACTGGTACTCAAATTCTCTCCCACAACCACTGCCTTAATTTTTTCCATGAAAATACCCACGTTATTTTGATATAAGTCCATTCGTTCATATTATTTTACTTGCAGGCAAGGGCACCTAGCAGACTTGCATCCTTCTTCTCTGGCACTCAAGATAAATGTGGAGTCTGTAACAAAACTGCCTATCCATTAGAGAAGGTCTGCCTTTAGATTCTTGATCTGTCTATTTTTAGACAAATGGTCTAGCTCCATGTTATTTGAACAGGAATATTAGTGTCTAATTCGTATTTGACACAAGTATATTTAATTTATCTTAAATTTTTTATGTATTTGGAGGGTTTTTGGAGGGGACTTCTACCCTTATACTCATGTCTTAATATATATGTTGGACATAGATACTTAAAAAAAAAAAAGTCGAAGCAATTTAGGTCCATCTAAGATTTTAATCTAAGATTGCCCATTTGGGTGGATGCTAACAAAAATAACAGGTGACGGTGGAGGGAGAAATCTACCATAAATCCTGCTTCAGGTGCGCCCATGGCGGATGCGTCCTGTCACCATCGTCATACGCTGCATTGGATGGCTTCCTTTACTGCAAGCACCACTTTGCTCAGTTGTTCAAGGAGAAGGGAAGTTACAGTCATCTTACCAAGACGTCTTCCATGAAGAAAGCAGGAAAATCCGACGCTGAATCGGACGCAGAATCAAAGCCAGAAGATGATCAGCCCAAAGCGGCAGCCGAGGCTGACGATAAATCTGCTCAACCTGTTGCTCAAGACCAATACTAAGAATTACTTTCATTGAATCTTCAAGGGACATCGGGGGCTTTTAATCCCCAATATCTAGTCTCTTGGAGATGTTCTTGTTGGCTCCAGGATTGGATCTTCCAGTTCTTCGACTTGCAAGCAAATTCTGAAGTGTTGCTCCAAAATTAATGTCATTTTAATTGATATGGAGATCTTTATCAAAAGGTCAATCAAAGTTGTTTGTTTTGGTTTCATTTCATCCATTGGAATCCTTTGAAATCAGTATGAATTCAGTTTTGCATTATTTGAATGAAATATTTCTCTCAGCAAACTTAAATGAAAAATGTAACGTTCTATCAACAAATCATATACGGATGGGTGGCCCCATTCAGGAGCTGATTAATAGGCTTTCGGACGCATTGGTAGATGGAAGGCTCTGATTCTAATTAATTAGGCTCGAGGGTGTAATTGAATCAAAATTTTTAATTTTATATTATAAATTTAATTCGAAATAAAAATTAAATTATTTAAATTTAATTAATTAAAATTTATTTATTTAATAAAAAAATAAATTTAATTTTCATTCGATTATTTATTTTTAATTCGAGTCTTAAATCAAATTAAAATTTTTAATATTAATTAAAATTAAAATGTTCGATTATCAGTTAAGTTGCCTCCGTTGAATTTTAATTCCAAACTTAATTTGGAATTTCGTTGTAAAAATCGAAATTGCCTCTAAACATGAAGCTTATGAGAACGCTTTTCTTTCTTGGATTGATTCCACGAAAATATTACTGGATGTCAGCATATGCCACGTGGCCAACCGAGGGGTAGATGATGTCGCCCTACTTTCAGTCCCACAACCCAGTCCCACAACCCAGTCCCAGGTAGCCGTTTTTATCCTCCCCCCCCCCCCCACCCCCCCCGGCTCCCACGAGAGATCAATAAGTCAACAATTTATTCAATGCTAGTCAACGCCGTCTGATGAGTTTGCTTGTACTTTCGAATCACTTATGGACGGTCTATCTTGCGCCGCCTCTTCCACCTCCGCCGTTGCTGCTTCCTTCTATGCCAATAAGTTTTCGCTGTTCCCTTCTGTATCAGTGTCTAAACTACGAGTGAAAAGAAGGGCTAAAAGGGTTTCTTTAATGGTTTTTGCGGAGAAAGAAGAGCCAAAGCTTGACAAATGGGACCAAATGGAGCTCAAGTTTGGCCGCTTGCTTGGTGAAGACCCCAAACTCACCCTTGCCAAGGTGCCTTTTCGCTCCTTCTCTTTTATTTTTATATTTTTATACTCAATTTAGCGAAAAATTATGTTTTTCTAAACACCCATTTTCTAATCTAATTGTTAAAAAAAAAAAAAATGCTTCTTCACAACTTTTTAATGCTATGTGCATATTGGGTTTTTCAGATAATGGGAAGAAAAGCTAATCCTGAGGCATCTTATATTGAAATTGAGAAAGCCTTTTATAAGAACAAGGGTAAAATAGTGGAAGTAGAGGAGGTTCCTTTTGATGTTGAAAAGAAATCACCCATCAAATCTTCTGATGGTTTAGATTTAGTTCGTCCTGTTCCGAAGAAGGGAATCAAGTTTAAAGCTGATGATGAGACGCCAGATGGGAAAGCTATGGATGGTCCGAAAAAGGGTCGGCTTCCGAATGTTATCTTGAGAAAGCCAACTGTGATTAATGAAGATGATGTAGAAGAAATGCCATCCAGGTTTAGGATGAAACCAAATTTGTCACTGAAAATGAGGAATCAAAAGGCAAAGGAACATTTTAGTGATATGACTTTGTTGAGAAAGCCGGAACCAATGATAAGTATCGATACAAGCCTTGATAAGAAACAAGATTTCGATGATAGTGTTGGGCTGGTGAAAGAGAGAGAAGTGGAGGATAGAATTGGAGATTTTAAATTATTAAAAAAACCTGAGCAGGTGCGTGGTGAAAAACAAGAGCAATTCAACGATTTAGAAGCTGAGGGGAAAAGGGTGGAGGCAGAGTTAGAAGCTGAGATAGAGGATGACTCCATAATTGGTAATGCACGATATTATATCTTGAAGTTTCTCTTAGCTTAATTTTTGTTTGATTGTGTAAATGTGTCATTAATTTAAGACTTATCGCAACTGAGCTCAATGTCTACAACCCCAACCCTCTCCCTCTTTCTCTCTTAAAATCCTTATAAGTTTCCAACTTTTACGTTATCAAGGTTCAGAAACCCTTCAATCTGAAGTATTGAAATTTATATTTTTCTGGGCTTTTCAAGGAATGCAGCCAGTTGAGCTGAGTAATATGGTGTCTACTGAGGAATCTGGCACTGGTCTCTCTATGGAAACTGCACTACAAGGGGAGCCAAAAAGGTGCCAAATTCATTCTTAAAATGAAGACATTTCTTCTGCAATTGGTAGAGTTTTGATTAACAAATTGCTTTCTTATAGATTAGATCAATCTGTGAAAGAAATATCAAACTCTAATAGAGCAGAAACTGTTCCCACTAATCTCGAAGATTATGGTGATCTTCCTTCTGTATCACCTCAGGAGGTCAGCTTCTCATACCTTTTTCTCCATAAGTTATAACTGGACATTTTTAAAGCATTAGTTCAGGATGTCTGATCATTCATGATGTCTTATACAATTGTAGGATAATGATTGGACCAGGGTCGAAGATCTGATTAAGACAGGAGGAAGGGCAGAAGTGGAGTTAATAAGCTCGAGTGCGAAAAGTTTTGTCGTAAGTAAACCTTCTCCTTGTACATGTCTAATTGCAAACATGTACTTCTTTGAGAATTTTGATTTATTGCATCAATTTTACAGGTGTCTTTTGGTTCTTTGATTGGATTTTTGCCTTACCGCAATCTGGCTGCTAAATGGAAGTTCTTAGCTTTTGAATCATGGTTGAGACAGAAAGGCTTAGATCCATCTGCTTATAAGCAGAACTTAGGAGTCATTGGAAGTTCTGATACAATGAGCAAGAACTCTTCTCTGTATTCAATCTCAGGTTCAGAAAATAACCAACAACATGAGGGAAAACTTTCACCAAATATGAAATTGGAAGATCTTTTGAAGATTTATGACCAAGAGAAACTTAAATTCTTATCCTCATTTGTTGGTCAGGTTTGAAGAAGTTGATTAAGATTTTAACCCTCTTCTTTATTTCCCATTTTGTATATTGATGTGGTTAATATTTGCAGAGAGTCAAAGTAACTGTTCTAATGGCTGACAGAAAGTTCAGAAAACTTGTAGTTTCTGTGAAGCCAAAAGAAAAGGAGGAGTTAATAGAGAAAAAGAGATATGTTATGGTGAGTAGCTACAAGCGTAGTTTCAATAATCCTAAACACTAAATTAAAGCTATCCATAAGCCTTTCCTTAGATTTTTTTATTTTTTATTTTTTGCTTCTCTCCCTCACTTACCTTTCTTGTACTTGAAATGTTTTCACTCTTTGCAATAGTAATAAGGCCCTTGAGTTAAAATTAAATTATATTTTTTGGCCTAAATTATTAAAATCATCATTTACACCACTGTTGTTTTATTGCAATTAGTTGAGCCCTCAAACATCTAGTTTAACCCAATCGAGCTCTTGAACATCTATTTTCACCTAATTGAGCCCTTTATTGGACCATTTAGTCACGTAAACCATATGATTGTGATGGCCATTCAGCAATTTCCATCCAATTAAGGACTCAATTGGGTGAAACTAAAAGGTTGTGAGCTCAATTGTTTGCAATAAAACATAGGGGCTTGAATGATAATTTAATTTTAGTTCAAGGGCTTTTTATATTTAAGCCTGATAATAACTATTCCAGGATATTATATTTAATGTTTAGCATTTGTCTTTTCATATAAATGAGAAATTAAACATATATTTTCAATTGAAAAATATGAATGTGCTTAAGTTGGCAAAATAAAACTTCGTCAAGCTCTTATGCGGGTTCTTGTTGCAGACCAAGCTTCGTGTAGGGGATGTTGTGAAATGCTGCATCAAGAAAATCACTTATTTCGGTATATTTGTGGAGGTAAATGATCTCTCAACAGCAGGTTTCTCAGCATTGTTTCAATATCTTAGCATTACTATACTATTTGCTCTTTCAGAATGTGAAGTTTATAGTGTAGTCTGGCAACAACATCATGCAGATTTTTGTTCATTTGCTTTGTTTTTATTTTTCTTATGAACTTCATGCCTCCTAGAATGAAGCCACAGCACCCATTGTCTGCGAGACTACACATCCTTTAATGTATTTATTTTTTTTCACTCAAATTGTGATATAATCTTGCTTTTATAGGTTGAAAGCGTGCCTGCTCTGATTCATCAGACTGAAGTATCGTGGGATGCCACCTTGGATCCTGCATCATATTTCAAAATTGGTCAGGTATTTTAGTTTACTGGCAGATTAAAACTATAGCAAATTGAGTCTCCCATTTCTTTACGCAAGGAATGATTGACAAAGAAGAAAGAACTGACAGGGTTAAAAGCTATTGACTTTCATGGCTTTTTTTTTTTCCCATTTGGTGTGTTATTTCACCCTGGTGCCTTGTTTACTTCTGAACTCTATGAAGCAATTTGCTTGTACACCATGCTCTTATCTGCCTGCTCTTTCTATGCCTTGAATTGAATTTTCGGATAATCCTCATGATTTCAGATAGTTGAGGCAAAAGTTCACCAATTGGATTTCGCACTTGAGCGTATATTTTTATCATTGAAGGAGATAACGGTAATCAACAAGCAACTAGGTTATTTAATTTTAGAATGTCCTCAGTTGTTTTAGGCCATTTTTATTATATTGTGACCTCTTTATTCTCTTTTCCCGTCACAGCCAGATCCGCTGATTGAGGCCTTGGAGTCCGTGGTTGGTGATCATGATAACACAGATGGAAGATTACAGGCAGCTCCAGCAGATTCTGAGGTTTTTGTTTACTCCCTGTCCCAGAAGCTTCTTATCTTCTATGTTATTCTTTTTGTCTTAGCATTAAGTATTACATGTTTGTTTACGTATTTGCATTGCTAATCCTTGCGGATTGATATTAAATATTGACAGTGGCCTGATGTAGAATTGCTTATCGAAGAATTGCACCAGATCGAAGGTGTTCAATCAGTTGCAAAGGGTCGATTTTTCTTGAGCCCTGGTTTAACTCCAACATTCCAGGTATGATAGTTTCTGTATCAACTAAATGAGTAAGCTAAAGTTGGTAGTCTGCTTCAAATGTATCAGCTCATATTTTGCTTCTGGTGTGAGAAATCTTATTGATTTGTTTGTCGGCCTTGCTTAGCAGACATATGTATACTATTCCTTTCAATACATGTCTGTATTTGTCTAAACATTAGAAAGAATGAACTAAGGAACCTTCTAATATGCATTCTACAAAGTCAATGATATTACAACCAATCTGATAATAGTGTGTCGTTTTCTTCTTCAATGTTTGCCAATGATACTTTGGGTGGTAAATTTGAAAAATAGATTTATTTTCTTCTTATTCTTTCTCCTCACTTGACAAATTAAAAAAACCATCATGAACCTTAAAGTCTTCTTCTCAAGAGCCAGCTTGGATTTTTAGTTGCCAAAAGCTTTCCGTCTTTCAATGCCACTGCAAGAGAGAAGGCTATGTCTGACAGAATTTTTCATCGGAAATAATAGCTTTTCCGTCAAAAAAAACTTTCAAATAAATATAAATTTTATTGTTTTTCCATTGATAACATCAAAAGTTCCAAAATAATTCTGTTGATAATGGAAGAAATGCCAATGAAAGGCTTCATTATCAAGTTCATAATAGAAGCTTCCAGTGGTTCAGACCCTGGGATTTTTTGGGGTTCATGGACATGGAACCATGCACTTGAAATCATTTGCAACTTTCATTGCAAGGTATTCAAGAAACCTGTCGGTTTCTTTTTTCAGACTCCATTTCTTAATTATCTGCTTCCCAATATCTTTTCGGTGCAGGTTTATATGGCATCCATGTTTGAGAATCAATATAAGTTACTTGCTCGATCCGGAAACAAAGTACAAGAGGTAAAGCTTTTCAATAACCTTGAAGCTTTGGCCGGTATCCAGCATTTTATTTAAACTAACCCATTAAAAACTTTGACGTTATAAATAGTATTATTGGAAATTTTGGAACCACAGATAGTTTTTTGGTTTTATTTTGGTTGAACTCTCTTGAATGTTAAACAGTTTGCACCTTGTGCATTATTAGGTCTAATTTCCCAACACCTTATAGGGTGATGTTTCAAGTTGAAATTGTAGATCCATCAGACTGACAAATTTTACCGGCAGTAACATGAAGGATAAGAAAAAAAAATTCCCAGAATAAGCAAATACGAATTTAGATAGACTTTAGAGGACCTTCTGTGAAAATTCTTTTTGTTTCCTATTTTACTAGATGTCCATGATGTTAATACAACGTTATATATATGTATATAACATAAATTCAGCCTTATTATTGTATCTAAAATGCTGTAAACAATGGAGATATGGATGTTAATCTTCTTTTTTTGGCAGGTCATTATTGGAGCATCATTGGATAAGGAAGAGATGAAATCTAAAATTCTGTCATGCACAAATAGAGTTGTATAGGTTTCTTGCTTTCCGGTTTACCCGTGTCTTAATTCATCCTATTGCTATCCCACTCCATCTGCTTCGCAACTCCAACTTTGATTGCACTTTTGGATCTCAGGAAAAGGGCACTTTGATCCCGGAAAGGCACTTCCGGCCGGAAGATGAGAGACAGAACAAGAATCAAACAAACTATTTGACATGCATACTTAGCAGCAGGAAGATAGTGAAAAGGAATGAAATGTAAAACTATTCGGTATAAAACCAAACAAACTAAGATTATATAATGTACCTTCCAAACTGTGTTCTTTTTTAAAAGCAGTTCAAATAAGTAGAGACGTCGTTATCGGGGAAAAAAAATAGATACGGCAAATCCATTGAATAATAGAGTGAGTGATAACCTAAAGATAGTTAAGAACAGATTTTAAAAGAAAAATAGAGAATAGGAAACAACAAACATCAGTATGCAACAAATTTTTTTTTTGTTTTCTTGGGTACTGATAAACATTAGAAATCAAAAATTACGAAGGAAATAAAACCTATTTAACTTCTATTTATAGCTAGCAATTGAAATTGTTTATATGTATATTTTGTAAGTGACAAGGCTGCCTTTTTATTGTTTATTTGCCTGCTGGATATAGTTAAATCCCTTAAAAAATTATATAGCAATCTATAGAAAAGGATAAAGTATCTGTTACTTGTCTTCTCTTTTCTTCTCTGAAATACTTCAGTATCTGTTACTTGTCTTCTCCTTTGAAATGCTTCTTCAGATTGGAAGTAGAGCTAATAAAAGTTGCAAAGGGCAGCTTCTTAACTAACTTGAAAGAAAGCAATTAAAAAGAACAAAGTCTACCGCCTGTCCAAATTCCAAAATTGATTGTTGTGTCTTCTTGTTATCTCTCAATTTCTTATAGGCTTTAGAACTTCTTAATTTTTTTTGATGAGAGGGTTGTTTTTCTTTGGCTTCTAAGACTACCGTATAATTACCAAAAACCAAGAAGAGTTGTGGTTTTTCGTTAGGATATTAGGCAGTAACTTTTTAAATTTAATTTGTGCGTAATTTCTGATATTTCAAATAAAAATCCAACATTCTAAATTAGAAAGATTTGGCAAATCTTCCATTTCAGCAGAAATATCATTTCTCCTTGATTTCTTATTTGTCCCCTCCAGCCCGAGGCATTAATTTCCTTAACCTCCAGAAAACCTTCGACAGAAGAAATAGGCACTCTCTTCTTACTCATCGAGTGGCCCCTAATGGATGCAAGATCAACAGCCAGTCTCCTTTTGATTACCCCGGCGTAGTAAGGTGATTTTGAGTGAGTCATGCCAGCGTCCAAGCAGAGAATCAGTCATTCTCCCTCTTCCTCCGTTTCTTCTTCTTGAGTAAAATTCATTTCGGATTAATTTGTATAGGTTATTTCCTTTCTTGACCCAACCACCGATAGTGGCAGTTGGCATGACTCATTTGCAAGATATGCTTCTTTTGAATGCAGGCTCGAGTGGTTGAAACTATGGATCTAGGGACTCTGATTTGAGAGAGTAGAGAGGTAGTAAACTAAACACATGAATGTAGTGTATATATAAGAATTTTTTATTTATCGATTTTTAGAATTATGCGTAAAATTTGTATACGCTTTTCAAGTTTGAAAGAGGAGAGAAGACGACCAAAAAATAAAAAATAAAAAACCAAGGTCTGCATGTGTAGTAGACGATGTGGCCAATGGTTTAGTAAATTGCTTTGTACTTTGTAGAGACTATTAGTTAACAAACGGTATTCTGTCACATTTTTGAAACTTCAAAAATTATTTATAGGAAGTGAATTTACAAAAGAGCTAGCGAAATCTAACTAACTTTCTTTAAGATTCTTCTATTTGTTGAAGTTTTCAAATGATTTTATTATTATTATTATTATTATTTAAGGAAAATTAATTAATGAAAGAATAATTTGAAAGGGTATGGAAGTTCACAGGTTAGGCTTATATCTGAAGTGGATAGAAGGTTAAAACTTTGATCAAGAGGAATTTTAAGGCAATCGTATTACATATTTCCTTTTAATGTTTTTGAGAGATTTTTATAAAATATTATTTGCACCCCAGTTAAGTAATTAATGGTACGTTACCCATTCCTTAGGAAAGAAAAAGGAAATAGATCAGAAAAAGAAACAATACTAACCATTCATATCAACCTCCTACTTTTTATTTTACCATAAAAAAAATTTTGATACGAGACCTTAAAGTTTGGATTTGATGACTGAATCATGAAAGAATGGGCGGAGCCGTGGAAGATTTGTGGAACTAAATCAGAGGAACATAAAATAGCAGGAAATCAAACTGTCATCCATTCACTGCTTGATGTGAAGCAACTGATATCTGATAATCGTCGAGATACTGCTTGGGAAGGAACTTGAGAAAGAGAGTGATTTTTCAGAGCAAGTACAGTTGCTTGGGATGGAACTGGATAAGAAAAAGTTGGCTGAAAGTGAAGAGAAAAGGAGGTACGGAGAAACGATTTATAGTAATTTTTTTTTTTTAAAAAAAAAAGGGAAGCTAAGATGTTGGGACTACTGGTTTTACCTTTGTTCTAGTTATATATAGCTCGATGTGTATGCATGATTTGTTTGGTGTGAATCCATGGGTTTTTGTTTCCACATAGATTTGATGGGTGTGGTATATCCATCCCATTGACAGTCAAGCCACTTTCTGCTGTTGGATATTTATTTATTTTCAGATAACTCGAATGCCTGCAGGATCAGGTAACTCTTTCTATTTGCCATGAGGGAATTGAGGTTGCCGTCCGCGTGTCATTGCTTATTAGCCATATTGTGTGATTCTGTCATCATCATTTTAATGGGAACTTACCTTATAAGTCCCATTGAGTCTTTTAGAAGCTTTGCTTGCATTGGTTTTCAATTTGTTTTTGATAGTAAGTCGATCATGCTGACATTGAAGCAAGTAAAAGAGGGAGGATTGAGGGATGAAAGGAGATGTTGACATGGAAGGAGGTGCTGACTTGGATATAAAAAGAATTTAAAAAAAAAAAAACTTTTCTTTCGAAAAAAAGTTTATAGATACCTTACTCAAGGAATTAAAATTAAAATATACCTGGGTTTAGGGGGAGGAAAAAAAAACCTCCACTTGCACCTTGATAGCCTTTAATGCGTAACAATTAACAAGTACTTCCACTGGACTGTTAACATAGATGTGGACACGTAAGACTAGCTAAATTAATCTCTCCGGGGAATGCTGCAGCATCTCCCGAAAGCATTGCTTCTTCCTTCTTTGTGCTCAGGACAAAATTTGAGCTCTTGCATGCGTACGTTTGTGTGGTTCCATTCCGATAATTAAGAAACTATTTTGAGATTTATATATATATATATATATATATATATATATACATATATATTCTATGGATCATGAAATGCAAATCCTAGTTAATTAAATTTTGTGATTATCAAAACTTCGGCAAAGCAAAAAAAGAGCTTCACTCTACAATCTAATCTCCATGCTTGATATGAAATGTTACTTCTTCAGGTGAGACACATATATATATAAGACGGTCACTGCCATCAGTGTTCATGGGTGAAAGTTGGTTCCAATGAACTGTTGATCAATTGCTTGAAGAAGATGATCGGTTGGGGAAGGAACCGTCCCAGTTTCAGCCCTTGGTTGGGGGGGGGGGAGGATGATTCGGCCTCGTTAAATGTATCGAATGATGAGAGAACGTCAGACACAGTGGAGGTGATGTGTCGTGGGTCGTGGGTCTGATGTGGAGGACAAATATCCTAACAAGCAATATCAACTCTAGTAAGCCTTCCACCCGGTTGAAACTGCTCTTTCCCCCCCCCCCTTTTTTTTGTGATATATATATATATATATATGCATATAACAAGTACACAACTTTTGTACACAAATAAAAGTTCGATCCGTATTTAAAAAACTATATCAGATGACTTGATCTAACCGGTTCAAACGAGAATTTGTTGATCGGATCAGATGAATCTTATATACAAATTGAAGGATTTCGGTTTCATTTTTGCAATTTATATCTTGTTGTCTCTAACTCATGGATTGTTATTAATTCAGAAAGCGTTGAACTGGCTCGAATACCGTCTTATGAGTCATCTCAAGCAGCTGGAACTGACGGTTTATGCATGTCATGACGATACCCTTCTTTTTTTTTTCCTCTCTTTCTGGATAATGGCCTGCCCTTCCTTGAACTTCAATGTGGCCTTGCATCATTGAATAATTGTGCAATAATTGGGACTTTTTTACTTTTAAATGCAACTTTGAATTCATTTGAAATTTAATCCTTTGTTTTTACTTGAAATTAAGGTAATTTTTTGAAATATATGTACACTTTTTTTTTTTTTGGTTGTTGTTGCAGATTTCTTGATTAGATTACAGTGTTAAAAGGAAAGTGAGGGAACTTGGAAGAATTCCTTATCATAGCTTGAAGGTGGTGGAAATAACTGGCTTTGCTGGGCAAACTGTTGATACTGAATTATGCATGTTCGTGATCGAGAATGCCATTTAGCTTGAGAAGATTGTTCTTGATCCTTGTAGTCCATTAAGCAAAGAAGGCCCACATGAAAACTTGAACGCCGCCAAGTTGCAAGCTGCTAGAGAATGTGCCGAGTATCTCAAGTCCGTATATGCATTTGGAGATAAATTAGTGATTCTGTGATAATTAGCTGTTTAAGCTGTTTATTTGTGCAGTAGACAAAGTTTATCATACACATGTCTACAAACAACAGCAGGTATCCTTTAAAAGTCTCAATTTGCTAAACAAATGCACAATTTTATTTCATGACGCTTGGCATTCAAATAACCTATTTGTTTATTTGTAACATTTGTGGAATTTGGGCACGATGAGATTCAGTAATTTTAGATACAATATGAGAAAATTAATTTCAGATATAATATAAGAAAAATAATTAAAGTTTTTTTTTTTGAGTTAGTTAGATCATATGTAAATGTGCAAACATTGTATCTATCAAGAATAGATGGAATCAAACGTTGGGTATCTAAAAATATCTTTATATTCATATTTAAATACGTGCTAGATATAAGTGTTAGCTTTGAATATTTTTTTAAAAAATAAAGACTTCGAATAATATATGATATAATTTTGAAATTTTATGATTTTATTTACTGGAAAATAAAATATTATAAATTTATTGATATGTAATAAATGAGATATATGATTTTTTATAATAAAATTAAAATATATTTAAATATATCACAATCATATATTATATATATGATATTAAAAATAATTATAATATATTATAATATAAATATATAAATATATCAAATTTTATATCACGTAAAATATTAATGCGTTAAAATCTTTTGTCATGCATTACATTTGCGTTGAATAGGCTAAGGCTTTTCTCTCGGGGTCTGTTATTGGACCGAAGTTCAGCAAACATGTTGATGTTCCATACCCTCCCTTTTTGGGCCTATTTGTACATAGTCCAATTCCGATAGGAAAAAGGGCAAAAGCGCAGATAAACATGTGATATAATAAGTTACTTGCTCGATCTGGAAACAAAGTACAAGAGGTAAAGCTTTTCTTAACCTTGTAGCTTTTGGAAAAGTATATAGCTTATTATTTAAACTTTCCCATTTAAAAAATTCGACTTTATAAATAATATTATTCAAAATTTTTGGAACCAAGATTTTATTTATTTATTTATTTCGCTTGATCTCTCTTTAATATTGAAACATTTTTGGACCTGTTGCATTGTTAGGTTCTAATTTCCCAACACCTTGTAGAGCTAGGGTTCAGGTTGAGACTGTAGATCCATCTGACCGACGAATTTTGTATATATTATTCGGATTTAAAATACGAATCAGATATAGATATATTTTTGACAAATATATATTTAATATTTTTATATATTTAAAAGATCATATCTCATATCGTTATTTGAATGTGTTCGACATTAATATTTAATATGTATGTTTTAAAAAAAATAAAAGTTGAAGTAATATAAAACTTTACGTGAGGATAAGAAAAACAATCACAGAAAAAGAAATATTAGTTTATATAAACTAACTTTTAAATAAATTCAACCTTCTTACCATATAAATTTAGAGCCTTGTTTTCGGCAGGTCATTGTTCAAGCATCATTGGATAAGGAAAAAAAAAAAAATGAAATTTGCACACAAATAGAGTTGCATAGGGCTCTTGCTTTCGGGTTTAAAAAATTATACGGGTATATATTTATACTCGTGTCTTATTTAAAATATATATTTTTATCATAAAAATATTTTTTATATATTTAAAAGATTATATTTTTATATTTATATTTAAATATAAATATTAAATACAAATATATTAAAATAATTTAATAATATAAATTACGATAATCAATAATTCTAGCTAAATTATAAGAACTTCTAAATTTGATTCAATACGTGTTGGTTTGGACGGATTACTTGACTTATGAGCAGATCATCTTACACTATTATTTTCTTTTATATAAATATATATATTTGCTAGTTTCAAACAGCAATTTGGTGCACGTTGATCCATTTCTTGGGGGATTTTGTCTTGATATTTCCTGAAATCCTTGAGTTTTTCTAGCGTGATTGCTTATGAAAATTAGTTGCCCTACTAACCAAAATGTGGACACATTTCTTAACCTACACATATGGAATCATTATTATTATGTTTATCAGACATTAAAATTCCCTATCTTCTTCATATTCTTCAAAATTGAAAACAACCAAATTTAAAATGATCAAAGCATTGACTTTCAAGCTCCTTTTTTTTTAAAAAAAAAAAGAAAAAAGGAAGAGGAAAATGCCCTCACTCTACCTCCCTCCCACATTATGCTTTCAGTACGAAAAGAAATATTTAATCTGATATCTAACAGATAATCCAAAGGAAACATAGACTCTTGGATTCCGGCAGACGAGAAATAATTCACAAAGGTAATGATGTCCCTCCAAGCAATGTCAAGTTGGGCTGCTGAGTAGTACTTCCACGAAAGCTTAGATCATTGACACTATTTAGGACTTGGCAACGATGTGAACCTTACTCTCTGTGGTTTTCTCCGCCTAGGATTTAACAATAGCGGTCATGATATATATTATGATTATTATTTTATAATTTATTTTTTTTATTTTTTAAAAATATTTATGTATTAGATTAGGTCGAAATTAAATCAAGTTATAGTATTAATAGAATTTACTTTTGTCCAAAATCAATTCGACCTAAAATATAATGGCTTCAAACTCTGTTAAAGTTTTTACAATTTTATAAAAATAATAGTTTATATTTATTTAGATTCGCCTATATTATATATTTTTTATTTTTTAATTTAATTTTTTTGTAATTTAATAATTTTATTCTATTAAGTTTGTAAATATCGATAGTTTAATGCTTGCACTATAAATTATATATATTTATTCTTTATATGATATAAATTATATAATATATAAATATATAAAAATATATTATATAATTACAAAATAGGTTATACTATGCTCAGGCCTTAAATGTTGAGCTAAGGCCCAATCCATTTTTTTAAACAGGTTTAATTTTTTTTTTGTTCTAACTCATTTTTTCAACTTAATATTTTTTTTGTTTAAGCCCTTTTAAATATTAACGAGTGGCCTAAAGCATAAACTTCTCTACCAATTTTGATATTTATAATTGATAATTACTATCATTAATTACGATAATATGCATTGCGTCTAAAATAATAATAATAAACGGGACATGATTAAAAACACATCTCCAACCCAATTTAAACTGTTGATCTACGATGTTATGTTGGTGTATTTCAATAAAAAGAAGCAAATGTCTTCTTTAAAAAACTTAAAAAGTTTTGTCGTTTTCAAATTGCATTTATTTTAAGTTAAAAATGTAAATGCTTGGTTTGTTTTTGTTTTAATCACATACTATAAATGGGATTTAAATTTTATTTTCAAAGTATTCTATTTTTAAAAATTAATTCCCTATTTAAGTGTTTCATTATTTTTTTCTTTAAAGTTTTCCTAAGTGGTTTTAATTAATAAGGTGAAGAAAATGTCAATTTTGACAAAAGTTTTACTTTCTAATTTAGTAAATTTCAAAATAAGTGACTAAACTTATTGTATCGCATAAGACAATATACAATACAATTTTTATGTACTTATTATTGTTTTTGAAAGAGCGTTTATCGTCTAAAAAAATAGCTTAGTTAACGTCTTAGTCTCCATTACTCTATTTTCAACTATCGAATTTAAGATAATTTGAGAGCAACAAATTCATCTCTAATCTTATCCAAAAATAATTATTGTACAATATTCTCT
>JBBYHK010000022.1:14455039-14478561 GCA_038382065.1 Adansonia grandidieri | reverse complement strand
TATTATACATGTCGATAAATAGTTTAAAACTTCGATATTTTGGAGTTTGTCAACTATTCTCAAATATAATGTATTAGAAATTTTTTTTGCCAAAGGAATTGAGATAAGAAAAAAAATTATAAATATTAATATTTAAATTTTAAATTTATTAAATAATAATTTTTAAAAATAATTTTGTGAATCAACTAAATTATATGTTGATTTTTCGCTCAAATTATGCTTAGATTGTAAATTGTTTTGCGTCGTTGAAAACCCAACTATTTAGTACCATAAGCGCTATCTGACAAATAAGGATATGTTTATTGGTTTTTGCTGTTGCATCAAACAAAAACGCGAGGACAAAACAAATGCAAATACGCAACATACGTCATTTGCCATTGACAAGAAAACTTTATTTTTATTCCCAAGCGTCGAGGCATTGCAATTAACTCGACGAAAGAAGAGTCGATCGGCCATCGGTCACTCTTGGCTCTTGCTTCCAACCATCTCCAGATGAGGAGAGCCTCTGGGGCAAAATACAACCCTGTAATTGGCACCACCAGGGCAAGTAAAAGTGCTTGTAGGATCATCCTGAGGATAACTGTAAGAATCAGGGCACCTGCTCTTGAAAAACCTCGAGAAATTGGTCGGTCCACAGGTTCCGTACCCTTGAGTGCAACAAAACTCGTTAGTCTTAAACACTGTGCATGGGTTATTGCAACCACCGGGAGCCCTTAGTTCATTAGGGCACTGCCCGTTGATGTCTGCAGTGCACCAGATGTTGTGACAACCTCCATTTGTCGGCCCAAACACCATGGGGATATTGAACCCGTCAACTAGGGAAATGTCGTAGAAATCCAGGTTTCCAAATTGGTTAAGTGCATATTCGGCCAGGGTGTTTGGAGGGGCACCCCAGCCTCGGCACTCTAGGAGTCCACCACAGTCACCCGTTTCGCAATGACCCCTACCACTGCCATCAAAGTTGCAGTTGGTCCGACCCCAGATACGAGCCATGGCCGTGCCAGCAGGCACATTGATGGTCCAACTTTGCCATGGGTCTAGGCGACGACCACCACCAGGAGAGGCCGCAGCCCAGACAGTGTAGGGGCACTCATTTCGGATTTCGAAAAGTGCTGCGTGGGTAGCAGAAATGAAAAAGAAGCCGAAGAAGAAGATGGAGGAGATTTTAGACATGGTAAGGTAGCTCATGGTTGGCTTTTACGTGAATGAATTTGCTCTTCAGGAAGCGAGGTTTATAAAGAAGTTAGGCGGCTTTTTGGCTTGATGGAAATAATGGCAAGTGGGCACATTGTTTTTTTAATAAAGTAGAGGCGGCTATTGAATCACTTCGAGATCTTAATGAAGATAAGAACAAGAATTTTAATTTAAGCAAGTTCAAATACAACATTTTTGAATAAGAAAATATATTTGGATCATAATATGGTGAATGCATGGTGCTATAGATCTAGGAACTGAAGTGCGAACAATTTCATAAAGTTCTTTTAGATTAAAAAAAGATATCCATAAAATAGAATAATAATTCATGAACTGGGCTTAGTAAATTGACAATTGGGCTAGGGCTTAAATATCAAGATCAGATAAAATTACTAAGCAGTAAGTTTTGAAATTAAAATTAAATAAATAGCAAATTTGATTTGTCAAACAATAATCTAAATCAGATTAAATTTAAAATTTTTACCTAAAATAGGGTTCAATTTAATCTAAATTCATGAATCTCAACGAATAGGCCGACTTTCCTGACTGAAACGAGATGGGCTTAATTGAATGGTAAAAACTATACAACATTTAACCATACTAAAACAATGAATATGGGCTAAAAGTGCAAATTCACCCAAAAGATTGACGGGCACAGGCCAATATAGAATTGGGCTTGCGTTCACTTGAGGAGCTGGTTTCTCATTCTTGGGTCTCGGCTCAATGAAATCGCGAAGAAACAAAACAGCAATATATGTATTTTTTGAACCGAGACAAAGCAGCCATTAATGTCCGTTAAAACTTAAAAAGTGAAAAATGCACATTCCAGACTTCCATTTCTTTTCATCAATCTCCCCGGAAAAAAAAATTTGCATGTTTTACTTTGGCGGTTGAAGTTTATTGCATTTTGATGACAAAGTTAACAGTACCATTGATGACTCAATCATTGGATCTGTTAAGAAGGTAATGCTAAGAGCAGTAAGATTCATGAACCTCAATCAGCCTCATCCAGAGTAGGTTCTCAGGAGACAGTCGATCATGCTCTATGACATCAGTTGATTCTCCATCAAGTCCCTTTAACTTTCAAACTTTCCGACATAAATGATCAGGTTGACAAGGAAAGCAAAAATCGGAGAATGAAGAAAATATACACAAGCAACTGCTATGGATTTGGTTAGTGCCATATTTCCGATTGTTGACAATCAATCAAGATGTGCATTAACAAGTTTTTCTCAATCTGAATTCCCCTACTGTTTTATACTAATCTGTGGAAAGGGCATGCTTTCGGGGATGCCATGTCTGCAAGTGGATATTTCTAAATATGTTTAGTTTCTGGTGTGTCAAAAGTCAAAACTGTATATATTGTTTTTTTTCTAGATCATGTGTGTTTGAAATTTAATACCACTTGCTCGATTCCAAATATGAATTGCCATATGAAAATAAGGTTGTAGCTTTCTGGAAATCAAGTCCCTTTTTTTGAGTACATAATCAACTCTCTTTATTCTCAGCCATTGCTTTTAGAAGCACTTCTTTAGGGTAATCAACTGGCGAGATAATTCAAATGTTCAAGTATTGCATTCCGACAAAACCGTGTCTTTCACTGACAAACGGAAAAAAATGATAAAGGACATCAAGTGGTGAAGCCAGCTTCCCCAGGAAGCTCAACTTTTCCTTTTGGTGCAACTAGCTGAGCATCTTTGCTTTTGCAGTTTTGCTTATAATAATAATAATAATCAAAAGAAAAAGCCTTCGGCTACTTCAAAACTCTCTTGACCATAAATTAACAAGTCCAACCAGTGCCATTAATATTTTTTATCTCGGCAATTTCATTAGAATCCATCCCAAGTCGTAAGTTTGTGCTTTTAAAGCCACCTACAGAACCTTGTGGCGGTAGCTGGCATGCAGAATGAAATGAATGCCATAAGAAGTAGGATGGATCGTTTAATAAATTTTCAAAGGACTGATTTTTGTTTCTTCAAGAATGGCCCAAGCTGAACTGCTTTCCACTTTCTTTTGGACCCACCTGCTAGCAAGAAACAAACTAGTCGACTAGCATTATCCAAATTAAGCAAGAAATATCTGGTTACCAAAATGTTTACGCTGAGACAGCGTGATTAGTTCAAATTCCTCACTTTACCATTTGTTTTATTCAGAGAAGATGGTCTACAAACATCCCTTTCGGTCGTTCCAAAAATTCCGTAGGATATAGATAAGGGCTTTTTAAAGAAAATCTAAGCAAATTAGATTGAAATCAGAAAAAAAAGTGGATTGATGGATTATTTGATGATAAAATTTATCAATTCAATCATCATTATCTATTTTTATTATTGAGATCACATAGGGACGAGTATGAAGCTAAGATTAATTTTGTAAACATTAATATTTACACCTTTTCTTCTCTCATTTCCAAGCTGATATATTAAAAGTAAAATAAGATGGGGATGATTACCATTATTTGATGAAATTTAGTTGCCAATTACAGGACTTCCTCCAACATATATACACTGCTATGTGCCTTGGGAGTTGGATGGTAGTAGATATTTGCCCAAATGGTATATTAAACCTACCAAAGGCGCCCGAAAGAAGCCATGACAACAAATTATGAGCTGTAACCTTGAGTTATGACAGACGTTATGACTAGTAGTAGCTATTCTTGGATTTCGGTAACATTAAATAGACACAAAAAAAATATATAATACAAAATATTAAATCATATAAATACATACATATATAAAATATAAGATACATATTTTAAATATAACATTAAAAATACACAAATATAAACATAAACGCACTAAATCTATTCTTTCCTCTCTAAAACCCTTTCAAAGTTGTTCTTTTTTTGTTGATAATTAAAACCCTGTCACATTTTTTTTCCTTTTCTTGCGCCTGTATTATCTTTACTGTTTTTTTTTCTCTTGCATTTTCCGAAAAGATAGTTTCCTTGATTTTCTCAAACACGTCTTCTTCCAAACATAAATACTTCCAAAGCGGATTAATTATTATTTTATTTGAAAGAAATTCTTTAAAAACCCAAGCTTCCTCTCATACTTACTCTGAACTGAATTATAAATTCATAAAAGAAAAAAAAAAAAAACTAAAAATACTCTTTATAATTTTTTTTTTTTGTTTTAACAAATGGGTGCCGCAGAGAAAGTCATTCTTGTTACTGGTGGAGCTGGGTTCATTGGCACCCACACAGTGGTGCAGCTTCTCAATGAAGGTTTTAGAGTGTCAATTATTGACAATCTCAATAACTCTGTTATTGAAGCTGTTCATAGGGTTAAGGAATTGGTGGGTCCTGAGCTCTCTCAGAGACTTGAATTCAACTTGGTAGGAAAATTCTTCATTTCTTGCTCCAAAAATTAAACCTTTGCTCTATGTTTCTTTTTGTTACGATGATCATGCATTTGGGTTTTTCTTGGCTTTAAGATCTATGATTATGATCGAGGTTTTTGCATATTGCTTTGAGCATGATCAAGATTTTTGGTTTTTGTTTGGTTGCAGGGTGATCTGAGGAATAGGGATGACTTGGAGAAGCTTTTCTTTAAGACAAAGTATTGCTAAATTGACATAAACTGTAACTTTTTTGTTTTTGAGTGTTTGCCCTTTTCTATGGGTCATTATGATCCATATTTTAGTTAATGTTATGTTATTTTACTGTTTGCATTCCTCCTAATTTTATTATCTAGATTAATGGCTTTATTGGAAGGCGAATACTTGAATATCCTGTTTTGATTCTTGATATGCTTTTAACTCTTGCAAATGACTTAAAAATGAATGTTATTTGACTCATGTTCTGGAATTGACTTCTCTATTTAACAATTGCTACAGGTTTGATGCCGTCATCCACTTTGCTGGCCTTAAGGCTGTTGCAGAGAGTGTTGCTAACCCTCGTCATTATTTCGATAATAATTTGATTGGCACTATCAATCTGTATGAGGCTATGGCCAAATATAATTGCAAAAAGGTATGAGAATGTCTTCATCTCTTTGTTTTCCTCTGTATGATATCTATTTTGGCTTTGTTATTTCATAGTTGCACTTTCAACTGATGCAAGGAAGATGATAAATTACCTAAATTTTGCCAGAATTCCTTATTGAGCTGCTTATTGATGTTTCAAATTCCCATGTTTTTTAATTCTTTGAGGAAGGCCATTTTTAACTCTATGATATGACTAGCATTGTTTCCGTTATAACTATTTGGAGTAACGAGAATTAGTCATGGTGTTTATCCATTTCTGTAGATAGGTTCTCAAATATTTTGATGTATCATAGCCGAGCAGATATTAAAACATTAGTTAGGTTGGCATTCATTATAGGTGACGAATGTCACTGTTTTTATGCCGAAAAGTAATAGTTTTTCTTGTTCCGCTATCAATTCCACCAAAGTTTTCAGGTGTCAGCAAAAATGAACCACTAGTAAACAAGATTGGCTCCCTTTTACTTTAGCGCTAACGTAGCCATAGCCTGCTTTAGTTACGTTTTTGCGCCTTGATCACCTTTTTGTTATGCTTTTTCTATGCTTCTGCCTGTAATGTAAGAATATACTTCTTTTTTTTTTTTGGGGGGGGGTGGCTAAACAGATGGTATTCTCATCCTCGGCAACTGTCTATGGCCAACCTGAGAAAATACCATGTATTGAGGATTTTGAGTTGAAGGCTATGAATCCATATGGGCGGACCAAGGTAAATAGTAGTGTTTTCTAAAATGTTTGTTTTCTTGGTTCATAATATTTGTATATTTCTTGTGGTTTCATTTTCTTGGCCAAATATTTCTTGTGTCTATGGGCTGAATAAACCCTCTTGTATGTAATTGCTGAACTTTTATTTGGACTGACACTTTTCCCTCAATTTTACCAGCTTTTCCTTGAAGAAATTGCACGAGATATTCAGAAGGCTGAACCAGATTGGAGTATCATTTTGCTGCGGTACTTCAATCCCGTTGGTGCTCACGAGAGTGGTAAAATTGGTGAAGATCCAAAGGGCATCCCAAATAATCTCATGCCTTACATACAGCAAGTGGCCGTCGGCAGATTGCCTGAACTTAATGTGTATGGTCATGATTATCCAACCAGGGATGGCAGTGCGGTATGTGTTTTAAAAGTCAATTTTCCTTCTCGAAGAAAGAACAATTTTCTGTACTAGTTCTCGTTTGTTGACTGCTGTCAACTTTGTAATTTATCTTATGTGCCTGCTCGTTATCAAGAATATATCTTTCATTCATATATTGTTCATGCAAAATAAACTTATCAATAACCAAAATGAATTTTTTTTTTTTCTAAATGGGATTTCTCCTTTGTTGACAGATCCGAGATTACATCCATGTTATGGACTTAGCTGATGGCCATATTGCTGCACTTAGGAAGCTTTTTATCACTGAGAATATAGGTGATCAATTTATATCATTCAAGTTTTACATCTCAATGCACTTGCATTCATCTATTTACAGATATGAAGGTTGCTAGTAGCTCCTTTTGGCAATTTTGTGGTTTGTTTTAAACTAATCTGTTCTTTTAGGTTGCATTGCCTACAATTTGGGAACTGGCTGTGGTACATCCGTCCTTGAAATGGTTGCTGCTTTTGAAAAAGCTTCTGGAAAGGTAAATGTTCTCTCTCTTCTCTTTCCCCCCATTCTCTTTCTCTTTCTCTCTCATGCTTAAATTGCTGCTGGTGAAAATACTGCAGAAAATCCCCATTAAACTTTGCCCAAGAAGACCTGGAGATGCTACCTCTGTTTATGCATCCACCGAGAAAGCTGAAAAAGAACTTGGTTGGAAGTATGTTTATGATTCCCATCTCTTTCTTAATCTATCATCTAATTGGAATTACATGGATCCTTTTTGACGTATCTGCATGAATCATTTGAGGCTTAAGGTTAAACAATATCTTGATAATCGTTATTTGAGGTTAAGATTTTTCGTTGTTTTGCAGGGCTAAATATGGTGTAGCGGAGATGTGCAGGGATCAATGGAAGTGGGCGAGTAACAATCCATGGGGATACCAGTCAAAGCCTTAAAAGCTTTTCCTTAAAAACACTATTTTCTTCCCCATACATCCAAAAGTTTCCCCCGGGGACAAGAATAAGTGTACAAAACTTGATTACTTTAGTTTCATTTTCTCATGTTGCCCAATAAAACCTGCTCCCTCACACGTTGTTTGAGAAGAAGTTTGTCCCTGAAAGATTTTCAAGTGTTTAAAGACCACGTAGATTTTCGAAGGGTTGCATGTAACTCGTGTTGATCATATTTTTGTGTTAAAAATCAAATTTTAACACGTTAATAATTCGTATTATATAAATTTTGATATATATATATATATATATATGATATATTTATATTAGTTTTTATATCTTTTGTCATGATTTATTATTTTTTTCAATATTATATTAATATCATATAATCATATGTGCCCAATATTATTAGTTATATTATTAGGTCTAGTTATATGGATGAGTCCTGTCCTCATAGTACTTGTTTTTAAAAGTGTTTTATTTTTTATAACTTCTGGAGTTAAAACAAAATTGACTATAAAGAGTTTACCTAAGCAAATCCGTTTGAGTTATCTTTCCGGATTACTCTTTTTGAAAATTTGGCAGTCAACAGGCTACAGTCTTATCCAAATAAAACAAGCTTACGAAAGCTTGATTATGCCAACAGGCACATTAAAATCTCTAAATTCGATTTATTCAATTAATTTGAATAAGTATTTAGTTAATTTAAATTTTAAATTTTAAATTTTAAATTTTAAATTTTAAATTTTAATATTTATAATCTAATTTCTTAATATAAATAAATAAATATATATATATATATAAATAATCGGCATGCTCATCCCACTGATTGTCTTTTCATATCGTGGCTGATGGGCTACAAGCTCAGTCAAGAAATTAAAAGTCAAGTCTGAAGTTTGCTTGCAAGTTTGTCAAACTAGCAACCAACCATGACTAAAAACTTTCCTTGAAACTACATGAAATATTAACAAATCCAAGATCAGTTTAAAGGGCCGTCAGTATCTTTTAGAAGTAGGCTTTGAGGAAGCGTCAACTAAAGGATGGAGCAGGTAAAGGAACCAGTGAAAGAAGAAAGGGAACAAGTTTTGGCGATTGCTTGTAGAATCATGGCTGGTGTTTCCCCTGCGGCAGCAGCAGCCAATTCTCCGACTCAGCACCCATTTCCAACCCCTTCACCATTTTCTTTCTCAGGGACTTCTACAAGGTTCACCTCTAAACCTTCTATACATCATTCGAATCTTTTGCTTCGGTTCTTTGTGCTTCTCTTCTCCTTTATTTCAGCCCTCACACTGGCTGCACCATCCAGAAAGAACAAAGACCAAAGATCTCCTAGCTTCAATGATTACCCAGAGTTAATGTAAGCATAACTATGTTTTTTATTTAATTGTTTGAAAAGATTGCAAAGTAAAGCCTGGAGGGAGAAATAAACGATTAAGCAACAAAGAAATCCATCGATCCAAACTCAGAGATCACCTTTAATCTAACAGCAGTCTCAGGGAACTTTCCCAGAGCCTTGCTTGTAATCTGAACGAGATGGCATAATTAGAGGTCCAACTTCCTAAACCTGATGTTTGGTCCCAACTCCTGCCTCTTTTTCAGCATGCTGTCTGTAATCTTCATCTGAAAACCCGCCTTTAATCAGAATTCTTAGCACAGCATAGATCTTAAAGACTTTTAATTTCTTGTTCTCATCAGAATATTTCAACCATCAAAGTTCACTCTGTTTTAAAACAAGGATTATCATTGTTCTTTGTGTAGATACTGCTTCATTGTAGCCATTCTAGCTTTCATTTACGCGGCTTTCCAGCTGTTTAAAGGTATTTGTGACATTGCTCACAGAGGTATTCTAATCTCAGATAAGACTTCAGACTACCTTAGCTTTGTGCTCGACCAGGCAAGTGCACTCCCTATTTTAAACACTAGTAGTTGTTAATTTGTATGATAGCTAATACCTGGGTAAGACTGTGCAGTTGGTGGGCTACCTTCTCATCTCATCTGCTTCAGCAGCAATACCGATCATTCGAGAGGTTGGGCAAAGCACACCACTTTGGAAGGAAACCATTGTATCAACTAGCATGTCCTTTGCAAGTTTTCTGGTTATTGCAATTTCTGCTCTTTTATCAGGCTACAAGCTTTGCAAGAGAATCGTCTGGTGATGTTGCTTGTTGCCTGCCTGCTTGCCTGCCTGCTGTATATTACTATATTTGTGCTTCATTTCACAAATAGCTGTTCTAATGTTTAATAACTTAAAACTGTATACTCTCGAATCTTAATTGTCCTTCAGACATCCAGTTTAAATCAGGAGGATGTGTTACGTGACTAAATTTTGGTGTTTTTGGGTCCTTTTGTTTTTCCAATTTTTGTGGCGTCTCACAGTGTCCAGAACTTTAAAGTTTACTCGTATGTTACCAAAACCCAGATGCCAAAAGTATAATGTGACAAATAAGCTAGACTCTTGGCCGCTCTAAATGGGATCTATTCACTTTTTTTTTTTTTCCAGGTAAACACATCATCTTTCTTGCTATTATAGCCAATCCATGGTCCGCTAGTCATTCACCTCTGATTAAATAGTCCAGATCAGTTATTGAAGGCACTCTGAAAATAAGTAGTCGAAATAGTAAGTGTACAGTTCAACTAGACACGGGGAGCTTGGTCCAGTTGGTCCTCCTTAGCTTGTTGAAACCTTGAATCTATGTTCAAGATAAGAGGCTTTACAACAACTAGACAAACTAATGATTTTGTCATGCAAAAGGAGAAAAGAACGAAAAAGGTCTAACATTTATCAACTGGCGCTCCATATTTCAAATATACTTCAAATTAATCATGAAATGGAAAGTTAATATATGCTTAGCTTCCTCCCACCCCCCAAAAGTTATAAAAAATTCATAAAGTTACATTCACTAGAACGTAAAAAGATTCACTGGGCCACAGAATAATCCTTTGATATACTACAAGCAAAGCAAATAGAAGCAGGGGAAAGGTCTGGATCAATTTCCAAATATGATACCGAAAAGAAAAGCATGCATCACCTGGCGGGCCCCAGAGTTTTGTCTTCTTCAGTGACTTGAAGTTTGCCTTCTGTAAATTCACAAGCAGGAATGGGGATTCCAAGCTGCTTCTGTAGCTTCTTCACAACAAACACTTCTGGCTCCTCACAGATGGTTACCACAGTACCTTTCCTGCCAAGCCGACCTGTTCGACCAGCTCGGTGTGCATAGTGGATAGAGTCAGTGGGCAAGTCCAGATTAACCACAAGATCACATTCCGCCACATCCAAACCCCTTGCTGAAAGTTCGTTTGTCACCAGAACTCTCACTTCTCCATCCTTGAACTTTTTCAAAGTTGTTGACCTTGCAAGCTTGCCAAGGTCACCATGCAGCTCTGCAGCTATCATCCCGCGTGCTTCTAGCTTGAAGACAGCATCCTTTAGCTGCTTAGTATGGTTCATGAAAGCTATCACTGACTTGGCATTAAGCGCGTGGACACATCTTCTCAATGTATCAACCTTGTGTTGTAACTTTGTGACACAATGGTAGTGTTTTAAAGCAGGTGGCAGGCTTTGCAATGCAGCCTGAGTCCGCATACTTGAACTTGACTCTGAACCGGATGTAGGTTTTAAGATATTAGCAGGTCCAGAGGGCGAAACGGATTCAAGTGGCATGACCTTTTTGGCTTGGACAAGAAGTGGGTCACAGCCCCAGCTCCTAGCTGCCCTTATAACTGAATATGGAACTGTAGCAGACACCATAATGGTCTGACGCTCAGCCCACTTAGCAAGTGAGCCACGGGGGTCAGCACCTGATCTCCTACCCACATGTTCCAATATCCGGTGCATATCCTCCCTAAAGTTAAAAGAAAGGAGCTCGTCAACTTCATCTAGGACCAAGAAGCGACAGCCATGAGTGTGAAGCTTCCCAGCTGCACTGATCTCTGCAATTCGACCAGGAGTGCCAACAACAATTGCTGGCTTGTTTTTCTTTAAAGCTTCTTCCTGTCTTGATCGATTTGCACCTCCTACAAGCTGCTGAACAACTTTCTTGTCTGCAGGACCTAGAATCTTTTCGACCTGCCTAACAATTTGCATCCCCAGTTCCCTAGAAGGAGCCACGATAACTGCTTCAATCTCCTTTTTTTTCCCAGGTTCACCCTCGCCTTTAGGAGATTTCTTTTTCAGAGGGCCTACTTCAGACAGTAAGGGAAGGAGATATGCTAATGTTTTTCCTGAGCCTGTGTAAGATTGAATCACAACATCATGACCCTTGAGAATTGTTGGAACTGCTGCAGACTGAACATCAGTCGGAACCATGAAGCCCGCAGTATCTAACCTCTCTAGCAACAAAGGTGGGAGGCCAAGCTCAGAAAATGACTTTGCAGCAAAAGGCGCTGACTCAATTTCTAGTGATTTTTTCACCCCAACTGCCTTAACTGCTTTTATACCGTTGCTTCCAACCACCCTCACCTTACTTTTAGGTGCTTCATTAGAAACACTGAGCCCCTCGATTTTATTTGCTATATTCTTGTTTGTTTTCTCGAAGTCTTCCTTGAAACCAAGGCTGGTAAGAGTGAGAGGCCCATTATCATGATTAAGCTGACTCACAAATCGTACACAGCTCTGGCCCCAAACTTTCCTAGACACACGAGGTGACCTATTGAAGGGTAAAGATTGTCCAAACAATAGAAGCAACCTTGTCGAGGGTAATGCCTGCATCTTTGCCAGATTGTTATTGATCAGCAACTGAAAATTCCTCGTTTAAAATAGCTCAACCCAGTACCATTTTTACAATCGAGGATTGCAAAAGAAGCCTTTTAGAAACAGAACCTCAAGCTGCAGATTGATTGAAACACAATAAGGGTCAGAGCTATATTAATAGAAGTGAAATCTGAAAATCCAGCTTCTAAACATGCTGAAGCCAACAAACAAAACACTTGAATCCACTATATCGGTAGTATGAACAAGAAAACTCGAAATTCATGTACTTAAGGAATAAACTCTACTACAAGAAGGACCCAAAGATATGTCTAGCAAATAATGCAAAAATAGGGTCTGGGACGCCAGCATTTTGTCCATCTGCTGAACTCTTTATTTCTTACTACTTAATACGCAACCAAAACATGTTAGAGAATTCTCAAATTAATGGAATGCAAATTCTTGTTTGAAAGTAATGGAAGGAAACTGAACTTGAGCGATAAATATAAGGTGTAATAAATTGATGGTCATTTCACTGTTGACTGAAACATTTAATCAAACAGTATGAGGGCAACATCGACGCCAGCAGAAATGTTTGAAGTAGAGCCACGCTAACGATAAACAATCGTTCTGGTATTCGTATACCAAGAAAAAGTGAGGAAAATCGATTATACAGAATTTCCATTTCCAAGAGAAAATTGGCAAAAAAGAAGCAAAAACTTACCTTAGAGCTGAAACTAAGTCCCACCGCTCTAACTCTGCGGGAGAGTAAACTCGGAGTTCAAACGCCACGTTTCGGATTGGGTTTCTCGGCTAATAGCCTAGGGACGAACTTATAAGCTTCGGATGTCCTTTCCCGTGGCCAATCCAATTTCAACCCAAGCTTGAAGCTTTACGCAAAGACAAATTTTTTGGGTTTGGACCAAATTTTGGGCTCAGCATCATATGTCAACTCCTCGCCTGCCAACACAACTTGAAACGACTTTTACCCAACAAAAAAAAAAAAGAAACGAAATTGGAAAAAAAAAAAAAAAGTATGGCTGAAGTATCGTGTTCAGGCTATCATCCGAACTCCTAATCAAACAATCCTCGTTTCTTAAAAAGAAAGAATCAATCAATTCTACGATCCCCCATCTTCAACATGTTTCCTAAAATTCCAAAAGAAAAAAAAAACGGTTCAAAGAATATTTTTTAAAAAAAGCTGAACTTCAAGTGCCAGGTTCTTTTCACCAGTTGGCAATTTACCTTTGATCCCTATCTTTACTTTTTTGTATCCATTTCGCATTTTTTTTTCTTTCTCGTGTGTCAGTTTTCTCTTTTCTTCGTGCTCAATCCATGTTTAGATATTGTATTTAATTGTTGCCTTTCGTTTTTTCAGTGAATACTCATTAAGTTACCTGCATGCTTAATGGGCATCCAAAGCCGCCATTAACGGCCTGAAAAGATGAAGTATTTTTTTATGATTCTGCCATTTCAGAATTTCATTCTTATATAGTACATATATATATATATATATATATTGTTGTCTTAATTCTTTTGGGTTCGTTTATCTTCGCTATGGCGTTAAAGTTCTAGTCTCTAAATTGTGATGAAACTAGCTGTTAATCATGAAAACATGAGAATTTTCTTATTTATGTTGATTTAAAGTTTAAACTAACATCAAACTATATAAATGAAAATAAAAAATTAACATTTTTTTGACCCAAAACATAGTGTTTTGATAGTTTATGATCTTGGAAAAGAACGGAAACTCTTTGGGCCAATCACAGCCGAGTCAATTATGCAGTAATTTATAGAATACCCTTCTATATTAATTACCAATTTTTAATGTTTGGGGTCTATATGTACATTATTGCTGATTTCTAAACTTGATAACGAAGGCTATATAATTGATGATTGTTAGAAGTAGAAAAAAAAAAACATGCAGATTGTTTAAAACTTGATTGCTTCTTTGAATTTCCTGCAAGTAATGCTATAAGCTAAAGTTTTATATTGCCTTTTTTTTTTATTAAAAAATGATCAAATGCTGGGTTTGATGGATGTTTTGATTTATAGTAGTAGTTAATTTGTTATGAAGTGCTAAAAGAAGCTGCAGTTTTAATTTGTGAATGTGGGAACTGGGAACTGCATCATTTGCATATTAGCAAATAGAAATTAGATTTGATCATTTTAGTATTATATCAGTACTAGCTTTTGCTTTAGTACTATTTTGCCTATTCAAGAAATAGATTTGGGTTTACGAATATCATCTCCGTTTCGGATTAGGAGACGTGTAAGATGGAATGAAGCTAATCTCAGTGAAATCGAGGCAAACAAACGGGAAAGGAAAAAAATTGATGAACCTAAAACACCTTATCCTCCTCCAATGATTGAAGAAGATGGTAAGGTGATCTTTTGTTCTCAATTTGCAGCTTTTTCTGCTTGGTGGAATTTGGTAAAATAATTTGATTAGTTGAGACTTCAGACATCTCATACTACTGGTTTATGTAGGTTCTCCTTCTGCTGAAAACATTGATTATGCTGCACATGCTGAAGCCTTAAAGAATGCCTTAAACAAACTAGCTCTGAGTGAAAAGCACAATAGTCCTTTTGGAGGATGGACATCATCTGATGATGAGGAGGGTGAAACCTGCCGGGACGAAGATCAAGGTTTTTGAATTATCTGAGCTACCAGATTTTGACAATAAGGCTTATGAATTAGAAAATTAATTATCTAATATTCATATTTAGTTGTTGGTTGATTGTGGCAAATATTTGCTTGCAATATTGAAATTTGTTGCTCCAAATCGTTGTTCAGGCTTAGCAAAGCAAAGAGATGCTTCAAGCTTTGAGGAGAGAAGGAGAGCACATTATGATGAGTTTAAGAAAGCGAAAGAACTACAAGGAAAGGCCGGATTTCTCGATGATGATGATCAGCATGATAATAGAATTCATATTTCCGGTTCGTGTTCGACCCTTAGCAACGATTCAATAGATATAGATATTGAGGATGGTGATGAAATTTTGCTCATAATCGAAATAGAGGAAAATGATGATCTGAGTTACCCTCAATGGCCACATTTGATTACCTCAATTAATTAGAAAGCTTCATCAAAACCCAGCAATCATGGATAGCTGGTATTTTTAGATGTGTATCAAGTGATGCATTACCGATGTATTTTTATATATTGATAATGCATTAAATTTAAATCTTTTTGCTAATATTAATTGATAATTTAAGTTTGTAAAATCTGAACCAAAATCTTTTTTGTTCTTACGTACCAATAAAATCTGATCTTACCTAGGCTTAAAATTGAGGTAGACAATGCATTTCTTTTTGACACATTTTCAAAGCTTTAATTCCATTTAACCGTGAAGTTTTACCCCAAATACAAAATGCTATTGTATCTAAGTGGTTGGATTACTTATCGAAATCTAGCTTCAAATTGGCTGAAGATTAATGGTTTTTCAATTCCATACATTAATTAACCACATTTATATCAATTGAATTAAGAATTGAGTTTATTTTAATAAATTAGAGTTAATTAATTTAATTTTTTATTAAAAATACTTTTATAGAATAGATAACATTTGAAACTTTAATCTGGTATTTCATGTAAAGTGGTACATACGTAACGTACGATAATTTAGTAACCTAATTGACTTACTTTAAGCAATGACCGTTTGGCGCTTGCTAATTATACCAGCATCATTTGTAAGGTAAATTCCAATTCGATAGTTCATATCTCTCCATGTGAAATCCAACAATCATTATTCACGCTCCACGTGGCACAACCACGGTCCCTTATTATATCTCCGCTCAAAACCCATTTAACTTCAGCCTATTATCGTTGCTTACCTCAAGTATTTTAAGGTAAAAAACTATGTTAAATTGTAAATGTAATATTAAATTTTACGTTAAAATTATAGTTTAATAATTTAAATATAAAAGTTAATAAAATTTTTATGATTTTAAAATCAATTTTCTAATGAAATAATTTAATTATTTTTATATTTTTAATTTTTATTATTTTAAATATATTTTTAAAATTTTAATTTTATACAATATTTTTATAATAATATAAAATATTTACAAATTTTAAATTAATATATTTTTACCATATTTTTTTAAATATGATTTTTTTTTTTTAAAGAGCAATGCAAACAAACCAGCACTTCTGTAAACACGTTTAAAGACAACTTACGAGTCTCGCGCTGATAAACCCATCAAAAGTCTAACGTTTAATTACCGCTTTTGGATAATTATTGAAATAAAAGGCGTCAAGGGACATAGAAGTTTCTGTACCTTGACCCTCTGGCGACTTCATTTTGGAGCGTGGATCCCACGTACCTTTTCTTTTTTTTTTGCCCTTTTCTCTTGTCCTTTATTTTCCTTTCAATCTTTTATTTCCCTTTCCTTCTGGAACCAACTTCTCTTTATTCCCCTTATTATTTACTCCACCCAGAACCTTCTAGAAATAACAAAACCTAACCTCCCCGGCCTCCCTCCCTCGCTCAACGTGCCGTCTTTCACTCAGTTACGGTGTTGAAACCTCTTTATTCAACGGTGACTAATCGCGTGAGCCTGGTTTCTTGCTGCTTGTTTGGTTGGTGGGAAAATCCTCGCTTTCTAGCTTTCTTTTCGGTGCGTCTGGATATTTATTTTAATCCTCCTTTATCGACTTATTCTTCCTCTTAGATTTGAATATTTTGCTTTTAGTAGTGTATTTCTCTACACGAGTTAATTCATCAATTAGGGCAAATAAATCACAACAATACTAATGTGAATAAGTCATTATACGTTGAAATTTGGCCGACTAAGCTATATATTTTCAGCTGGAAACGTCGAAGATATTTCTTTGTTCATTTGTTTATTTTCTTCTATAGGACTTCCTCGGCGACCAAGTTACTATATGCTGATAATGATATACATATATATTGCTAATTTTTTATTTGTGTTTTCGATCTAATTAGAATTTAATTAATCACCCAAAGAGCTAAAGGTAAGCCAAAGGAATCTCTGGAGAGTTCCCGTTCTGTAGGTTTCGGATCCAGAACCGAACCGCATGGCACCATTGCCGGCGGAACAACACGGCGAAGCCCCCGCCAGTACTGCCGCTGACTCCCAACGATCTTTACCTACTCCGTTCCTGACGAAAACCTATCAACTTGTTGACGATCCCTCCGTTGATGACTGGATTTCATGGAACGAAGACGGATCAACTTTCATTGTCTGGCGCCCCGCTGAATTCGCCCGTGATTTGCTCCCTAAATACTTCAAACATAACAACTTCTCTAGCTTCGTCCGCCAACTCAACACATATGTAAGTGTTAAAAACAAAGATTATAGCACTATGCCAATTATCAGTTTAATTAGTTTTCAAGTATAATTAGCTGGTTAAGAAAAAAATAATTTATTTTTCTTATAACGTTAGGGATTTAGAAAGGTAGTGCCGGATCGATGGGAGTTCGCTAACGATTGTTTCCGAAGAGGTGAGAAAGGACTTCTCCGAGACATACAACGCCGGAAAATGACTCCTGCTGCCGCTGCTGCGGCGGTGGTGACCGTTGCGGCGATACCTTGTAAAGTGTCCCCAGCGAATTCGGGCGAAGAGCAGGTCATTTCGAGCGCACCTCCTGTTGCCAACGTTGTGCATCGAACTCAGAGTTGCACGACAACGCCAGATCTTTTGGAGGAGAACGAGAGGCTTAGAAAAGAAAACATGCAGCTGAACCATGAGTTGAGTCAGTTGAAGGGATTGTGTAACAATATATTTACTTTGATGACGAACTATGATTCCGGTCAGTTAGAGAATCATTCAAATTTGGCGGAAGGGAAGGCGTTGGATCTTTTGCCAGCGAGTAATTCGGCTAGAACAGCGGAGGATGGTGGTCCAAAGAGGGCGGTGGAGGAGGAGGAGGAGGAGGATGTGACGCCGAAATTTTTCGGAGTTACTATTGGGGTGAAGCGCGTGAGGAGAGACGATGACGTGGAGGAGCAGAAAAATAATGATCAAGTAGAGCAGCAAGAGAGTGAGCCTGGGCATGAGATCAAAGCAGAGCCGTTGGATGGGAAGACTGATGATCAAGAATCTGCGTGGCTGGAGGTTGGGAAATGATCAAATACGATAGTTGTTATTTGATTTTTTATTCAGTGCATGGCAAGGATAATGACGATGGGAGTGGAACGTGGTCCCACCCACGGCAGCGTGTTACGAAGAATCGCGTGTTGGGAACCGGACACGTGGCGTGTTGAAGCAGTTGTTCTGGTTGCTTCTGGAATCTGAAACTCCTTTGCATCCGAATCGAGAGGAGGGCGATGCTTTAAAATCACATGAAGCCTTAAAGGACCGAAACGACGCCGCCTCGACTGCCAACGAAAACGAAGGGCCATCATCAAAGATGGGTTCCCACTTTCGAGTCCACTTCCCAATTTCCATAATAATAATGTTCTCCCTGAAGATTAACCAGAAGTTGGTGAAAAAAGATAAAATAATGTTTAAGCGGTGGTCAATTATTTATCCACTTTTGTACAATATTTGATGAACAAAATGTAAATAAAGTTTGTCCATGCATTGTTTTTGGGTATTGTGAAGCAATCATGATTCCATCTTGTTTCTGGTATGTTGCCTTCTCTTAAAAGTTGTTTTAGTGCGGATATAAGTCAGTTGTTGTTGCGGGTTTGGACAAAGTTAAAAGACTTGAACGTGGGAGATTTCTGGAAGAGCCTTGCAAAAGTGTCCTTGCTTTGTATAACTACGAAACTCCCAAGTCCATATAAGCTTCATGTCATGTTAAGGCGAAGTTTGAAACTAACACGTGTGCCTCATAGGTTGATAAAAGCTTAGTTTTACAGGAAAGCTTATAAAAAAGAGAATGAACCACTGTTTGTTAGAAGACTTTCGAATATGAATGCAATTCATCAAGGCTTAAATCTGGTGCGTTTAAAAAGCAGGCCAAAGAGAATCCGAATGTTTCATTTCCAAAGCCCAACATCAAAGTGTCTTGGTCTTGCTTATCATCGAACATGTACCCCTTTTTAAGTGGGAATTGTCAGAAATAAAGGACTAAATTACCTCAATGCCAACAAAAGGAGAAAAAAGGAGAGAAAAGAGCTAATGAAAATGCTTTAGATTTCCAGAGGGTCTTTCAATTTTCTGCAGCTTTCGCCAATTATTGTTCTGCTAAAGTTCAAATCCGACATCCAATAATGGTTTTCATTTTATACATATATATATATATATATATATATATATAAAAATCACGTTAACAATTGTTTTATTAATTGTACATTATTTTTCTTAGATATACTCTTTAACACTTCTTGTTTTATTTATGGTTTTCTGCAACTTTTCTGTATCATTTACATGTATTTGTATCGACAGCATTACATTCAGGGGCATTTGTATACCCGATGATTCTGAACTATTATTACCATTTTCAAGCCTTTTTATTTGTATTGTTAAATTAATATAAAAAAAAAAGATTTGGATTTTGAGGACTTACTCGTTACCGAAGCACGATGAAGCGCCTTCACAATGCTAAATTGAGTCTTGAGGAAGACCATAATTAAGCATTTATATGACAGATCTTGCAACAACGTTTCCTTGCCACAATTTCTGACGGAGTTTCTTCTTCATTGATTTTAAACCACTTCTGGACTTGCTTCGCTTAAGAACATTCAGACATAAGACGTGAGGTCGAGGTTGAATCCCCCGCGGGAGCAACGCCAAAATGTAGTCAAGAACTTAAAACTTCTACTGATAACCAAGAATTAACCAGCAATTCGGCATACAATCGGTTTATTGTAGTATACTGCATAATTGAACAGCATTCAGGTAATAGAAGAAGCATTTCTCAACATTATGCACGTAAATGACACCTCTTGCACTTGTTCAAGAAGTTCCCCCCCCCCCACCTCAAACACTTTACAACTGTAATTGAAAATACAGAAAGCAAAACCTTATAAACAAGAGTAGTTGTGATTTGTTCTTATCGAATGATACAAGGAAAGGGAAACAGAAGCAACCGTGTTCTTGGACTCAGTTAGTGCTTAGATGCCCCCTCCGGAAACATTAATATACACAACTGTTTAGGCCCGGGCTAAAACAAGCGCATCATGACTGTTACTAGCACCATGATAGACAACATCTACAACTACCACCACAAGAAAAACAATAGAATAGCGTGTGTTGAGTGTGTATGACATGCTGTGCATTATCATGCTCGAGCTAAAGTCATATGCGGAGGTCACATACATGACCACAAATAATTATTCCCTGTTTTTCTACACTTCCACATCGCTACTACTCTTTAAAATGTTATACTTGCAGAGAGGACAGGTAGCATTGATGTACAGCCATTTATCTACACAGGCACAGTGAAAATGGTGACCACAAGGAAGTTCCCTTAGCTCAACTCCATCATCATAAACAGAAAGGCAGATGCAACATTCCTACAAATCAGCCAGGAATCAATATCAGTAGGGTACTTGACTTAAAACTTCTTTAAACTCGAGACAAAAGGAATTATACAAGCCTGGCTTCACATCATATCATTTCCAAAAAGGCAAATCAAAAGGAGACAGGAAATAAAAAGCACAAAAAACCAAAAAGATCAACTTACTGCATCATCCTCGGAAAGAACACGTTCCATGGGGGAATCAGTGCCACATTCAGTCATTATTCCCCCAACGGGTCCTTGCACATCAGCAGCAGATTTCTTGTCATCACCTGTCTTTCGAAATTTGAATTTTGACAACTGATCAATGTCTTCCTTGGAAGCTCCCTCCTGATGCAAGGGGTTATATTAAGCAAGCAAAAAGAAAAGAATACTAAAACAGAAACAATAATTGCTTAAAAAAGTCATAGTAAATCTATCATAATTGCCAAGAGCCATACAACTGCATAAATTGTAAATTTTTAACTTAAAAGTGCTTCACTAAATCTTTCCACTTAAATGCAGAAACCAGAGTCTTTTCTTTAGACGTGCTTAAAGCATGGTCATCAAGTAAAGTTCAACATTCAAAATATGCGTCACATGGCAAGTCCAACATTATATTGTATCAACTTTCTGAAAATAAACCTCTATCAACTTCATTTTAGTCCACTGTGATAAGACAATTATCTAAGTTGAACTGCATACATGTAGAAAGCTCACAATTAACACAAGAACACAACTAGGCCTTCCCCATGCTAACTTAGTGGCTATAAGTCAACCTCAAAATTTTCCGATCATATTTACCTCTATTACCCATCTCATTGCAAACTAGATATTCAAGCAGAAAAATCAAGCATCAAATGCATGTAAACAAATTATTGAGGCATACACAATCATGATAATCTTACACGCCGCAGGATGAAGTTACCTGATCTGCCACAGCATACAAGATCGCAATAATACATGGAAGACAGCAGCAAACAGCAATGCCAATGATGCAAGCCAGTGCAACACAGAAAACAACAAAGAACACATCAAAACCAAGAAAAATTATACATAGCCTGCAAAGGAATTGCATTAAAAGAGTTAGATCCAGTTACAATAAAACCCTTCAATCACCGAAAAAGCAACAGGGAAAAAATGACACAAGAGCTAACCAATAAAGCTGAGGGGAACCACGTGCCAAAGCTTGGCCACCAACAGATACCCAGTAGAACCCAATGATCCACCAGATGAATGAAAACATAGTATTTGCAGATTCCAGATGCTTTGCAACATTGCTGAAAACATCAATTTCAATTGATTAGCCACTAAATGTGGGTCTGCAGTGCCATATAAAACTTAAGTTATAATGGGTGAGGTTAAATATATCGAAGAACCAAGATACACAGTGAAACAGACATAGATGCTAAAGATCGCAACATAATTTTCAAACATTTAATTCAAATAATTGCAAATGCATGGGGCAGATTATCTTAACACATCACGACTTTGATGTAAATTATGCACTGACCAAGTAACACTGAACAAATAAATGAAAATGCCAATCTCCATCAAATACCTAATTGCAACATGTTCTGGGGTTGAACTTTCCCTGGAGGTGCCTAAAGCCTAATTGTATTGTATAACTTAACCAAGTAACATTGAATGAATAAATGAAAATGTCAATCTCCATCAAATACCTAATTGCAACATATTCTGGGTTGCACTTGCCCTGGTGGTGCCTAAAACCTAATTAAACAAAATTTCAAAATGGCTAATGAAACAAACTGTCGAAGTTCCTCTCAATATCCCCGCAACCTAAAATGTCGTTGCTTGTTACGACAGAAATAATAAATTGCATCTTAAGTCACCAATTAACCAATTAGAAGCAACAACTCAAGAGTATTCGAAAACTATCATTAACTTCTCGAAATCATCGAATACCAATATAATAACTGAATACCTTCCATCATCCTCTTCCGACTGGGCCAATGTCTCGTACTGCTCCGAATCCACCCTCGATCCTGGGTTCAAAACCCCTTCCTCCCCTGCATTAAATGGTCTGTACTCCACGCTCTGCCGCCTCCTCCGCCTCTTATACTCCACACAAACGCATACCATATGCAACAAACACTGGAAACCATACCCAATTATCCACAGCCTCAACGGCATATTAGGCCTCTCGTTCCTGCTCAAAAACAAAACGCCAACTGCCACCACCACGAAAGCGAAATTCCAGATAATATCGAGGATAACCACGGGCTTAGAATACGCCCAATCGCTCTGGCGCTCCTCGAGCTGCTCAGCGGCGGTTTCTCGAACCATCATGGACGGCTCACGCATCATTCTTCGGCCGCTAGCCCGGCGCAGGAACCGAGCCGCTTCACGAAGGCTCTGGCGGCGCACGGGTCGACGCGCGGTGGACTCGTCCTGTGACACGTTGCTTGTTGATGACAGGAACGGCGTCGCGTCGATGATGTCGTCGGAGGAGGATCGGTTCGTTGGAGTCGTCGAAGCCATCCTTGGGAATTCTCAAAATAATTGGATCTCAAATGGCTTTTTAATTTTTATGCCGCAACACGAAAAAAAAAATGGATTTACTGATTCTTTCTTCAAATTTTGAGGGAATGTGGATGGTTAGGGTTCTGTGGAATCTTGATTGGTTGGTAATAATGGTTGTCACACCAATTATTATTCAGAGTTCGGGTCAATGGTTGGGTTTGGATCTCTGTTACTTTCACGTCCTTTAATTTTTAATACACGACCTTTCTTTTTCTAGCCGTACGATTAATTTCACATCAATTCCATTTAAATTATTATTTAATTAAAATATTTTATTAAAATTTAATTATTAAAATATTAAGATAAAAATAATTTTTAAATTTTTTAAATAATAAAATCATTTTAAAAATTGATCCAAACTCCTATAAAAAAATTAAAAAATGTAAAATAAATTATGATTAAAATCAATTTATAAATATTTTTAATTATTATTATTCGTATAATTTTTATATTTTATAAGTGATATTAATATTTAAATGATAATAATAATTGAAATGAATTACCCTACTCTCAACAATTTTTTTTTCTATAGGGCTCATTATTACCTAAAAGACTTGAAAAACAATTAAATAAATTTATATGCTTATTTTTATCCTCTAAACTACCCAAAGCTTATACTCGTAAGCAATTTTAAGATTTGGTTTGATTAATATTATTATTATTATTAT
>JBBYHK010000022.1:14412114-14437715 GCA_038382065.1 Adansonia grandidieri | reverse complement strand
ACACAGAAGCACAGGGCAACAAAACCCCTAGGGGTGCCCTTGAATGTGGATTAGTGATTTAAAAGTCTTGCAATTTGTGCGTGTTTGGTACTTTATTTGCTTTTGGAGTCCTGAGTGAGCCCATACCTGGTACATAATGACGGTTGAATTGAGGTTTAAACATAACTAGTACACTTTGAGGTTCCTAGGCGTCACTTCATTTGGTCTATAGGCTTTTCTGAAGACAATTGCTTGATAATGAGATTGTTGGAAAATGCCACTTATCATGATCAAATGAACTTCTTGTTGAGTTGCATTTTCTTTGAGTTTCTTTGGATTCTTTCCATTTGTTAGCAAAATAACGTTAGATATGTACATCTCTCACTTATCTGCTAATTATTTTGCTTGGAATTAGGAGCATGGTGGCGATCTCAATGCAGCTGCAAATTCACATTTCAGCGAAGGAGATCGAAACGTGCTTGTGAATTGTGATATATTTTTTTATGATTAGTAATTCTCCGTTCTGTAGCTTGATTTATTTACTTTTTTGCTCCTATTCCCAGCATACAGCCAACATCAGCTGTAGTTCCTGTAGACGATGCCATGGGTATAGATGATCCAACTGAAGTTGTACCAGATAGGCCAGTCTCCGAAACTGCACAGGTACATGGCTCAAATACTCATGGGATTGTTATAATTGATGAAGTAGATGAGGATCCAACTGCGCTGCCAAACCGGCAGAACAATGACTATCATGACCGACAGATTACACCCAGTGCTCCTGGCTTTGATAATGACGTTGAAAAAGAAATATTTGAGCCGCCATTGAGGCCTGCAAGTGGGATGTTTAGGAAAGTTTTAACAAATGGGTGCTTCCAGTGTGGTGCTGTTCTGCTGCAATTCCTTTTTGTGGTTGGCAGAAATCTTTGCCTTACGGATTGCCTTTTCATGTAGATAAGTGATCCTGGGCCTAGGCATAATCAGTCTCATGTAGAAAACACTGAACTTGCTGAAGCAGTTTCATTGTCCTTGAAGGTTTGTTGTGCTGTAGTTTGCTCAAAGCATGTTTCCACATAGTCATTCTTCGTTGCTTTTAACATGAACACATTCAGACAGCAGAGCGAGAGAAAGCATTCCGTGAGCAGGGTTGGTCTGCTGGAACGTCAGAAGTGGAAGCTTCCAAACCTGCAGTGGTGCAGCTGGGGAACATGGCAGACTTAAATGAGAGGTACATCTCATTGTCAGTCGTTAAGCATTAGACATCGTCTTATTGTTGTGTTCTGATTACCTATCTGCAAGTCTGTGCTTTTCTTCATTTTGTGACTGTACTTAACTGAGTTGGTGTTGGTTAATGGAAGGAAGCTCTTGCATTCAAGATACAGCTGAAGATTTGGAGGAGCAGCCTCTAGTTAGGGACAGGTCCAGACAGACATCATCTGGCTCAGGGGAATCTGCAAAAGAAGTTGGAGTTGTTGAGGCTACCGCATCATCAAGTCCTGGACAGCAAAGCATGGGCAATCTCCCACCGAACAACAGAAATGCCTTTTCATCTGATGAGGTTACTCCTTGCATAATTTCTGCCAGTGCCCAATGAGAACTTAGAAATAATAAATTCTATTCCATATATTTACTCAGGATTTTCTCTTCTAACTAATTCCTTTCACCTATGTTCTTTAATAAAATATTTCAGCTTGTGCTCTCTATCAAGTCATAGAGGGGAGGCATCTCTTCTGAGTCGCATGATGAGGCAGTTATGCTTGAGGCTGCAATGTTTGGTGGAATCCCTGAAAGTGGATATTGTTTTGCATATGCACCTCATTAGTTCATGCGACCTGAGGGCTTCAATCCCTGGCGTATCCCTCGTCCTCCAATACCCTCTTTGGCAGCTCAACGCTTGATACGGGAACAGCAAGTTAGCTTTTCTATGCGATGGCTGAAAGTTATTGTTTCAAATTTTGTGCCAGAAGTAATCATTTAACAGTTGCCTACTTAAAGTTGCATTCAGGATGATAAGTATAATGCATCATTGCTAGCTGACAGACAAAAAGAGTCGAAAGCAATTAAAGAAGCTGAAGCTCGCTGTTTAGCGGAGAAAGCATCTAGAAAAGCTGCTCTTGAAGGAGAACAACGAAAAGAGGAAGAGTTTCGCAGGAAAATGGAGGATGAACAGGGGTATTATTATTGGTTATATTTTTTATCAACGGTAAACTTTAATTGGCAACGTGGTCAGTCCATTTATTGTAGAAAATGATATAAAATCTATCTCTTATCTTGATTTTCTGATACAAAGGATCTATCTTGTATTTTGATTTTCTGAAATAAAAGATTAGATTCTAGCTATAAGTCTGTATGCTTTTAAGTTTCGCGGGGTGATCAAATGTTACCGGTGAATCTATACTGGAGGCAAAACAAACTTGTAAATCTTGAACTACTATTGTCTTCGTCATTTTCATCTTCATTAATGCGATTCACCCTGTGGATGTCTTACTGAAGATGATTTAAATTGCATTTATTATTTAGATAATTTAGGTTTTTCTCTACTAGAAGAAGGAATTATTAATCTATTTGGTGCTTTTCCCTGCAATCAACATAACATCATGCTAATTCTTCATTTACGCATTGTGAATATAATTTCATTCCCTGTAGATATATAGTTTTCTTGGTTCTGAATTGCATCATTTTTTATTCTACTTGCAGGAATGTGAGAGAAAATTAGCTGCTAAAGAAGCTTCTCTGCCTCAGGAGCAGCAGCCGCAGAAGAAAATGCTGTAACCCTTCTAGTGCGAATGCAAGATGGCAGTCGCAGGGGTCGTCGATTTCTCAAGTCTGACAGGTTGCAGGTAAAGTTTTGAATAGTAGTTTTACTTCTGTTGCCTTTCCTTGTACATGCTTAATACTTGACCTGATTTTGGTTTGCTTCGCAGTCCCTGCATGACTTCATAGATATTTGTAGAGCCGTCGAACCAAGCACTTATAGATTGGTAAAACTTTCATCCAAGATTTTAGCCGAATCGGAAAGTGACATATTGTTTTTGGCATCCTATAGTTAGAGACAGATGCATGATTTATTTTATCACCATTTGAGGAAAATATTCGTTACTCGCCTTCCTTCGGAGAATATGTGCCATGCTAACTTTTATCATTTCAACAGGAGAGGCCATATCCAAGGCGTGTTTTAAGTGATGGAGAGAGCAGCTTGACGCTGAACGAACTTGGCTTAACTAGCAAACAAGAAGCCCTATTTCTGGAGTTGATGTGATAACATTCAACTGTTAGACAAATATTTGTAGGAAGTTAGTCGAAAATTTTAGTATATTGACATTGAAATATGAAGGAATGCATCAAGTTATGGAATTTCTTGAGAGCTTTTGCTTGGTTGAAATAATGAAATGTCAGGAGAGGATACAATTATTACCCCTGCAATGGCTATATTTTTATCATTTACTTGGCTTAAAAAAGAAAAAAAACAAATCATTGCTAGTTCAACCGTTGAAATATACTTGACTACCATGCGGATGCGGGTTCAGAATTTACTTACTTTGTCGAGGCATGAATATATTTTTATCCAATCTCTCTTTTACCTTTTTCTTCTGGAGGTGATTTACCAGGCTGTTTGATTAACAATTTTACCTACTTTTTTTTTTTTCCCAGCTTTTTCTTCTAACCTGTCTGTCTCTACGTTCCCAGAGTCCTCCAGATACCTGAGGGTCTTTATCAAACAAACCTAAAAATAAAAAAGGTTCCTGTCCTGGCCTTGTCAGCCTAACTCGACTAACATATTGACCACGATGGCCCCATTTTAGCGGAGCGTGGCAGAATATTATTGGTTTCATGGTACACAAAATTCCCATCAAGCTTGACCAGCATAAGCCCGTCAAAGTTCACTTTTATATAAACTAAGGAAATTGTTAATCTATATCACTCTAGCACCTATTAAAATTATATTTGTATAAAAATATATAATAATTAATATATTTTTTTAATTTATAAAAATGTTAATTAAGTTAATTATTATATATATTTTAGATGTAAGAAAACCAATAAAACTGTACAAACACATGAAAGATGGAAGAAAAAATGCTTGTACTCAAATGTAAACTTAACGTATTATTTTAATATATTTTTAATTATTAAATTAAAAAAATTATTAACAATTAATATTATATATTAAATGCAAAAAATTTAATCTTAAATAATAACTAATTACTGTCTACACCCATCAATTAATTAGGTAACTAACTAGCTAGCTGGGATTGAAAACCCTCTAATGGCGGCTGAAAGTTCGCCACGTGTTTCCAATTTATCTTTAATATGACAGGTTAAGGAAGTTAAAAGATGGTAATTTTCGTAAGGGGACAAAACAAAAAGGTCGGTAAAAAAATAATTGTGCTGTGAATGACCCAACGGTCAAGTGAACGGGTATTTATCAAGACACAAGCACGTGCTCACCACCTGAACTTCAATACTCTCTCTAAGAGTTATTTTTCCTGCAAAAAAAAAACAAAAAAACAAAAGAAAGAAAGAAATTTCCCCTCGAAAGTTCCGAGTTCCGTACACCAACTCCGCCCTCCTCCCTCCAACGGTCATATTTCACCGACAACACTCCAACGGTCACTAAGACTATTATTCTCCATCGTCTGATCTCGAAATCCAACGGCTAAAGAACACCAAAACTTAGTCTTCTCCAGCTACCCCTTTTCAGCCTCTGCCCCCCATTCATTTGTTTTTTTTCTTTGAAATGAAATTCCAGGAACCAAAAAAAGGAAAAAAAATAAAAATAAAAGAAAAGCAATGATTGAGACGTGAAGGTGAAAGTGATAGTAGTCAGGTGAGTGTAGAGTAGTATACTTCAGTAGTTGCAACTTGCAGTAGTAGAAGGAGTTAAAGAAGAACATTAACCAAAGAAAAATAGTAGTAAAAACTTTAGCTTTACTAGTATTATTTAGGAGTATATAAAAACACAAACCTTTTCTGGTTTATGGTTTTTTTGGGTACTGAGCTTTCTCGAGAGATATGTTTCATGTTGTTTGATCGTTCTTCAGTTTGTTTTCATGAATGTTTAGGTGGGTTTTCGAAGCTGGGGTTTTTAAGTTTGGCTTCGGTTTCAGCTACCATGGAGTCGTTGCGAAGCTTAAAAGCTGAGATGGGTGTCAAAGTTTTTCAGGATTTGAAGTAAGGGTTTTGAGAAAAGTATGTGTTCTTGTCTCCAATATTATAGACTTTTGGAATGAGTTGTTTGTGAATGTTTGGGAATCCGATGATTGTTTTGTGGTAGATGTTTTAGTTTAGTTCTTTAACAATTCTTTGATTCTTTTCTGGGGTGGGAGTTTTTTTTATTTTTCCTTTTGCATATTCTGATTGATTCTTCATTGCATGCACACACGTTTTCAAGTATTCTTTACTTTGTTTTGTATTTTTCATCGGATTCCTTCGTTATTTTTATTTCTTTTTTGTTCTTGAAAATTCACACACTCATTTAGAATTTGTCTTATCTCTCTAGATTTGATTTTTTCTTAAGTATACATGCAAAGTTTCAAATGAACACATAGGATTTTATACATTAAAAAAGGAAAATTCATACAAATTGCTTAGTTTGAAAACTTATAGAAACAAAGAGTGAAAGTGAAAGAAAATCGAGAAAAAAGGAACCGAGGGGTGGGTGAATTGAAAATTTGAAATTGAACTGAAAAAAAAAAGAAAAAGAAAATAGGAAGGTCGTAGAGAAATGTTGGCTGGGTGTTCTAGTTCTACATTGCTGTCACCAAGGCATACATTGAGGAGTGAAGCATCTGCACAGTTTCAAGCTTGCCATTTCCAGACTTCAATGAGCACACAGAGGTTGGACTTGCCATGCAGTTTTAATCGTAAGGACACTTCAAAATCACAGACTATAAGACCTGTTGGCCTTTCTGTGGAGAAACCAATTGAATCCAAGACCAGCGGTTGTTCTCTCAAGACGAACATCCGGCTGCCGCCATTGACAACTAGTGCACAAAATCCATTTGAAGGAAGGAGAGAGATCAAGGATGAGTCTTGGGAGAAAGGTAAGAGTTTGAAGAGGTTTGCCGGGCAGGGTCTAATCGATGAGTCGGTCATTAACAGGGCAAAGAGGACAAAAGTTAGCAGTTGTAATGAGAAATCGGGTGATATTCATGAAGGTGATGGCGATCACAATCTGAGTTTAGGCAAACTAGGTGCAGGCAGTTTTTGGTTTCAACCAAGTTTCACTGGACAAAATGCTCCTCAACTTCCTTTCTCTCTGACTTGTTCAGGGGATGAAGAAAGGGTGTGTTTTGTGCCTGGGGAAGTGGTTTCATCACCGCCTTTGCCATTGTCTAACAATCCTTGGATTGAATCAGTAATAACTGAAATCACTGATGTTGGGGAAAAGGATGTTGAGACAATCCACAGGCTCGGAAAGGAAGCTTCAAGTTCAAGTACTTCTTCCGAGAGTCATAGCTTGGGACTTCCGTTGAGTGAGCAAGCCACGGAACATGAGGTGGGTAATGGTTCTGGAAATCCTTACCCGCACGAGGGTGCTGGTGTGGGGGAGGCTTTTGAGGAGGAGAACAGCCATAGGGAGCATCAGGGGTTTGAGCTTGTCCACTTACTTGCAGCTTGTGTTGAAGCAGTAGGATCAAAGAACATTGCCGCCATCAATCATTTTATAGGTAGGTTGGGGGATCTTGCTTCTCCCAGAGGAAGTGCTATAAGCCGTCTAACTGCTTACTATACCGAAGCTTTGGCTCTTCGAGTCACAAGGCTTTGGCCTCATATTTTTCATATCACAACTCCTCGAGAGCTTGATAGGGTGGATGATGACAATGGTACTGCATTGAGGCTCTTGAATCAGGTAAGCCCGATCCCGAAATTTATTCATTTCACATCAAATGAGATCTTGTTGAGAGCCTTTGAAGGGAAAGACAAGGTTCACATTATAGATTTTGACATCAAGCAAGGGCTTCAGTGGCCTAGTTTGTTCCAGAGTTTAGCTTCTAGGACTAATCCGCCAAGCCATGTTAGAGTTACCGGAATTGGCGAGTCCAAGCAAGAACTGAATGAAACGGGAGACAGGCTCGCAGGATTTGCAGAGGTATTGAATTTGCCTTTCGAGTTCCATCCAGTTGTGGACAGATTAGAAGATGTGAGGCTGTGGATGCTTCATGCAAAGGAGAATGAATGTGTAGCTGTGAATTGTGTGTTTCAACTTCACAAGACACTTTATGATGGAAATGGAGGCGTCCTCAGGGACTTTTTGGGGCTTATTCGCAGCACGAATCCTACAGTGGTCGTCATGGCAGAGCAAGAAGCTGAGAATAATGTCATCAGCTTAGAAGCAAGAGTTACCAATTCGTTGAGATACTACTCCGCCATATTTGACTCAATTGATTCTAGTCTTCCCTTGGAGAGTCCGGCTAGGATCAAAATAGAGGAGATGTTTGCTCGGGAAATCAGGAACATAATTGCTTGTGAAGGAAGCGACAGGTTAGAAAGACACCAGAGTTTCGAGAAGTGGAGGACGTCGATGGAGCAAGGTGGGTTCAGATGCATGGGGATTAGTGAGAGGGAACTGCTTCAGAGCCAAATGCTGTTGAAGATGTACTCTAGTGAAAACTACAGTATCAAGAAGCAAGGGCAGGATGTTGTTGGGGGGCTTACTCTATGTTGGCTAGATGAGCCACTTTATTTGGTCTCAGCTTGGACACCAATTGATGTTGCAGGCAGCTCATCCTCATTTTCCCAGCCAAGTTAATTGTTGCAGATTACTTTTTTCTTCATTTCATGCATACCAAGGGACATATAATTCTTTGTAGGTAGAGAAATCTTGTCATCATTCTTTCATTCTTTTCTTGCAGATAAAGATTGGTCAGGTCTAGTTGCCCCAACCATTTGTATGAATACAGTAGTAGCTTCACACCGAGTCAGTTATTTCATAGGACAGATAGTATTGGAGTCATTTAATTTGGTGTTTAACTTATTCTTTTATTCTTTCTGTATCATGAAATTCTTTATAGCAGTACCATCGATGTTCATTTCATTTGTCGAAAGATGTTATCAGATTTATGAACAATTTAGTTGGAAATTTATCATCATAAATAAAAAGGATTTCATTGTTTTGCGTTCACCATTCATTCTAAATTTCTACTTTGACTATAGAGTTGATTGAATCTGGAAAATCTAACAGAACTTGGAAATGTAGCTCAAGAGATTTCATAATTTCACAATAAAAATCAACTAATGGTATGAGGAGAAAGATCAAAGTTAAGAGTTCTAAGTACCCAAAAAAAACCCTCATATTTGATTAAGTTGGCATCCATTAAAATGGTTTCAGATAAATGCACGCTATCGTTTAGGCAAAAAACAACGTGATGCAGCATAATGTCAAGGGATAGAATAAGAAAACCGAAATTTATAATAAAAAGTTTTATAGTGTTGTCGCCATAGTCAGTCAATGAAAGCAAGTTTCTCTCTTGAAAGTTCTACAGTGTTGACAGGGCGTTTTCCCTTTGCTTTATTTGCTGCTTCACTTTCTTCCTTATAGTTATTGAGTAGTTGAGCCTCTGAAACACTAAGAGTAATGCTTTGTTGATTATTGGGCCAATCTGAAACATTTTAAAACACAACGGATTTTAGTCTTAACCCTTAGCTTTGGAACGTGGGCTTATAGGCCTCAACTAGGCCCAGCCTGGGGGCTTTATATCCATCCCATCATCACTTGCACAGTGGTTTAATTTTGATGACCTACTCTTTGATTTCACTCAAATGACATCGGTTCATTAAACATAAAGATTTTTCCCTATTTTTTTATATAATTTATAGAAAATTTTTATTATTAATATAATTTACAAGTATAATTCCAAGCCATAATATTGAAAGGATTTCCATTTTCAAGTATTCAAAGTATATCACTGAAATATAATTTTCTAGTAATAAATCGTCAATTGTGACAACAAAGTGATTAACTCCGTGGTGCGTAAAACCTATTTTTATCATCTCTTAATTCCTTAATTTACTTATTCAATATAATATTAGCGACTGTTAGTGACATTTTTATGAGTAAAATTTAATTAACAAAGTACATTAGATAATTAGAATTCCTGAGTTTAGTAGTTCTTTTTATTTTCTAATCTACTCTTAACCTTCAAAACTTTTATATGCTTAAATAAAAAAAAGTATTATACATCTAAATCCTTTTAAATCCGAAACTCTGGAAATTTGTTCGGCATGACATTTGGATTAATACTCCATTAACTAGGGAAATATTATATTACTAAACCAAATTTTCATGTAACCCTTTCATGAGGTGCTAGCTAGATTCAAATTAAGGATTTGAAATTGAAATTGTAAGGTAGAAAAATGTTGGGCATTAGATTCCAAATCTTTGAATTGTTCTTGCAACAACTTGCCACATGCATATGCAAGGTCGAATTTATTCTTGTTCATGGTCAAATCAATTTTATATGTGCTAAGTCTACACTTTACATAATTAATTTCGGCGCATATGGTTATACTTTTTTACAACTCTTATTTTTTAGTATAAAACGAAAATAAAAGTTAGGGTAAATGCATATACATATCTATTTTAATTAGAATTGTTAAATTGATTACTATATATTGCACTCTCTAACTTTAACCTTGAATTTTTTTATTGATCAGAAATGTAATTTACTTAATAATAAATTAATTATGCAAAATAATTATGATTAATTTTAAGTCAAATCTAAATTATTAGAAAGATTAATTAAAATTTTCTGTACATATTAGAAAAATTAACTAATTATAAATCAAAATAGGAGGCTAAGAAATCTATAGCATTTCTAGGGCTCATTATGATTTTTTTTTTTTATAGATTTTGAGCTCATTTTAAATGATTTAATTGGTCAAAAACTCTTTTATTTATGTTTGAGAAACCAAGCATATCTGGCTTTTTTGTTGGTTTAATCATATTTAATTATTTTTTTCCTAAAAAATGTACAGATGAAAATTAAAATAATAATGATAATAATAATAATAAATTAATTAACGTAAGTTGCGGACAAAAATGATAAGCTAACTAAGAAATTATTCAATCAATTAGTTTGAACTTGACCAGATGATCGTACGTGTATATACTTTATAAAATATGTGCATGGGGCGGCCAAACAAATGGAATATGATTTCATATTTGACATCAAGCATATTCAAAAGGCATGGCTTTCATGCATGCATACATGGACAACCAAAAATTTGCTAGTTCTTATCTTTTAAGTTTTATATTTGTGCAACAAAGATAATGGGGTTTGAACTTTGAAGCATAATTAATTTATTACAATTTGGATTATTATTTCTATAAAAGACAAACATGTTCAGATGATCTAGGCCGCGGGTTAGTGGAAGGATTATGCTCAACCCACCGCCGACCGGCTTTTTAATTTTATTAAATAAGGTGCATTACATCCGTATATAATTACATACGAACATTGGATTATAATATGTTTCGACTTTCATTGTATAACATTATCTTTTTAAAGTGTCATTTTCGTTTATGGTAATTAGCATGATTAGAATTAGACTCGCTAATTGTAGATATGATACAATTACATGATATAAAAAAGTAATTAAAATATAGCATGATATAAAAAAATTAAGCAAATATGATATGAATATATGAATATATTAAAATCTATATATTATTAATTATCAACGTATTAAAATTTTTATATATAAAATATTTTAAATACGTTTATAACATAAAATATAATACAAATATGATATAAATATATAAAATTTCAAGTCTAATTAGAATCATACTCTATGTACCTAATTCTCTAAAAAATTTCAATCAAGTTATCATTTGATGTTTTAAAACGAGGTGAAGAACTTAAGTATCCATAACTTGTTGTTTAACATTATCTTATGTGAAATATTATTCTGTATTTTATTCTTCATGGCAATAATTTTGATTGGAATCTGTTCTCAAACGTATTGAATTTTTGTTTTATTTATTTGTTTTTTGTTTCGGTTAAAGCTGAAAATAATAAGTATTAAATATGAGAGTTTATACTAATTTAATGTATCGACAGTGTATATATATATATATATATATATGTATATAGATGAAATAGATAATATCATTTTATTAAAAATTTTTAATTAATAAAAATATAATTTTATTTTTAATGAAGTAGTATTATTTAATTAACTAATAGTATCAATGCATAAAACAAAATTCTAAATATCATTAACCTCTACATTATATAATTATTAAGAAAAAAGAGGTTTTTTTTTTTTTTAAATTGGTTCTCTTAAAGAAATTAAGCCGTCAAGTTGTTTCTCCTTTTCTTTTTCAGAAAAACGTGTTATCATATTTTCTTGATTAGGTAAACCTATATTAATATCGAAGATTGAAGTTTCCTTTAAGTTTTTAATAGAAAATAATTCTAATAAATTAAATTAAACAACGATTAATCTTTAATTAATCAAAGGGATTTCGTACGAAGACAGAAAGATTGAAGGGTTTGGTGAGCCGGCGCCCTGCGCCACCGTCTTCTCTTTTTATTAGATAATATAATATATCAGAGTCTGCAACACCGGCTGGGGCATTCTTTGTCTAGCGTCACATTGGCAGGTAAGGTTTTCATTTCTGTCGCAAAATTTCTTTCACTTTTCCTTTCTTTTTAATTTTAATACTTCATTTTGGTCATTAAAAGATTCTATAATTAAAAAAAATGAACAAAATTTATTTTTTTAATTTGGAAAAAAATGTTTATTTTTTTAAATTTTTTTTATAAATGACTTTTGAGTAATTGCACGAAATGAAATATATGAGTGTTGGAGTTAATTTAGAGTTCTTATATATATATATATATGGTCAACCGACTTTTGCCTCAATATTCTAGAAATATGGTCAACCGACTTAATTGGGTGTTTTTACAAATGTCAAGAGGCAACCGATTAATTAAAAATAAATATTATCATTTTATTGTGGGAGAGGAATCATAACCCTATCTAATTTATAACCAATTAATCAAATATTGAATTGACTTGCAATAATTTAATGAAAAAAAAAATAGCCAATTAAGTGAGATTGAGGTATTTGTCAATTGACTTCCTTGGTGGAAAACAAATATATATAAAAAAAAGCTTATAAATAAAGCTGCAATTTACATTTTTAAGACATAGTGGATGACACAAAACCGATGAAGGGGTCAGCAATCAGCACTCACCGGTAAAGATGTTCATATTTCGGTTTAAAATTGACTTAATCCGGTTTGTTTATTGAAGAAAAAATTTTTAAAAAAATTAGTTTTTGGTTGATTTGATTCAAAATTCGATTAATGGAATTAATCGAAATATTAATCGAATTAATTGAAAATATATTGAAATATATGAAATACTTGAAATGCCTTCATTTCATTTTACAAGAATATTTTTAAATATTTAAATCTAAAAATATTGATTTAAAACTAGAAAACCCTAACTCAACTCAACCTTCTTATTTTTTTAATTAAAAATGCAAGATAATAATTATATTTTAGTTGGTTTGAACAACCAAAAATTAGGAGTTTAAAATATAATAATTTAATTTGAATATGGGTTTTTATTTGGAAAACTGAAATCCTAACTGAATTTTTTTTAGAAAAAAAAAATTAAATTCAGCCAGTTTGATTTTGAAAAAAGTATAAATACGACTTAGTAGAGAAAAATAAAGTTATAAAATCCGATTAATTTAATTTTAACTAATTCCATTTGTTTAATCATGACTTTATTCCATGGACTCGGTTTAACAATCTTTATGTTTTGTGATTTTTTTAAAGGAAGTTTTCAGACCTTAGTGTAAATGTATAAAATTCAAAAAATATATATATTTTTTGAAACTCGACTTTTTAATGACTAAAAGTCACTGTTAATTGATGGCTTTATGAGATAACATGACTTGGTTCAAATAACCCAATTGAGGGAGACAAAGTCGTCCACGGTGTCGGCAGTCGCAAATGGTGACCAATCGGGCAGGCGCAGCACGTTTTGGAATCCAAACGGCCGACATGTGAGTGTTTAAAAGCTAAATCCCACGCTGCACGTGCCATTTTCCACCCATGAACTCGTACGCGTTAATTACGATGTTGATTTCCAATCCCCCCCACCCCCCCGTCTGAGGAGATTGTTACACGGGCAAACATTTTTGCCCCACCAAGAAACTTTGTACTTCTCGCCAACAAAATCTTTGCTCAGTTCTGTTTTTCTTTTTTGATCTTTTTAATAAAATTAATAATTTATATATTTATTTTATATTTATATATATTTATTTATTATATTTAATTATTTATATTAAAAATATTATATATTTAATATTTTAATAATTTATATTATAAAAATTTTGATATATTCATATTTTTTATTGTATAATTATATTATGTTTAAAATTATTAAATTCGAAACAAGAAAATAATGCATAAAACAAAGGTTGTGCCACCTTTTCTATCCCTGAATTTCATTTTCATCTCCCTTTTATGCTATACTTGAATTGGACCTAAAAAAGATTCTATCAGGAATGTTTTGATGAAATTCACCAAAAAAAAAAAAATCGTTAGAAAAATCAACCTCATCTGTTCCAAATCAGACAGGTGAGTTGTTTTGCTTTATGTCACGTGATAATTCTGAGGATTCTTTGGAATCAGAATCAACTTTCAATGTTCCATCGTGATTGGTATGGTCATTATCATCCACAGGGACGGCTCTGGTCAGCTCCTGAGCTCTCCGGGCTTGAAAGTCCCAGTCGGTACGAGTCACAACGAACAACATGGCCACCACGCATGAGGCTTGGGCACCTAAAAGACCAAGCCAAAGACCTTTGAAATCAAAACCGGCAAAGAAACTCAACCCTATCGCAATCGGCATGCCTACCAGGTAGAAACATCCCAGGTTGATGTTTGCTCCTAATTTCGGTCTCGCGGTTCCTCGTAGAACACCACAACCTGTTGTTTGTGGGCAGTTTCCGAGCTCACAGAGTCCAAGAATAGGTAAAACCATTGACGTTAAGGTAATGATTTCTGGGTCTTGAGTAAACATGGTAGCCCATTTTTTTCTTACCAGTATAGCGAAAACCAATGCTGAAAGTCCTAGTATGGAGCTCGAGGAGAGGCCAATGATTGCTGCCAGTTTTGCTTTCTTTGGATTGTTAGCTCCAAGTTCATTTCCTACTCTGGTTGACACACCAAAACTTAGGGAAGATGGGAAAATGTATATCAAAGACGTGGTTTGAATCAAAATGCCCATTGAAGCAACGGTTGCTTGCGGATTTAACAACAACCCACATAGCAAAATCATGATCTCATACCACCACCATTCCAGGCAAACTGAAATGCAGCTTGGAATGGATAAATTCAATAAATTTTTCCAGCCTTTCAGGCACTCCGAGGAAATTCCACCCCATGTTTTCTTGTACACCCCGGAGATTTTAACGTAAAGGATCAACGAACCTACGAGATTGAAGTTGGTCCAAATGGAGCCCAAAGCAACGCCTTTGATTCCAAGATTGAGCACCGAAACAAGAAAGTAGTTAATGGGAATGTGGAGAAGAATAGCCAGCGTAGAACAGAAAGTCAGAGGCAGGGTTATAGACTGACTCCTCAAATATGTACGCAAAGGATGCAAAATGGACTGTGCTAGAAGATCTGGAAGGGAATAAAGAATGTAGGATTGAGCTTCGTTGGCAATATTTTCATCTTGGCCGCAAAAGAGAAGGATGTTTTTCATGTTGACCCACAAAGAAGCTATGATGATTGACGTCAAGAGAAGCAGAAGTATCATTCTTTGCATGGTGAGGCCAAGAAGTTTGTATCTTTTGGCCCCAAAAGCTTGGGCACAGATGGGTTCCATTCCCATAGCAAGGCCTGAGAGAACCGAGTAACCAGTGATGTTAGCAAATCCAATCGCAAGGGAGCCACCAGCTAGTGCGAGCTCGCCTAGACGGCCAAGAAACAACATGGAAATCATGGAGCGAGAGTAGAGCAAAAGCCCCGTTAGTACCATCGGGAAAGCTATGTTGGCCATGCATTTTGCTTCACCAATTACATGGGACAGACATGTATTTTCTGAACCCCTTTCTTGTTTCTCATCTGTTGGGTTCTTGGGGTTCAAAGGTGTTATCATGTCTGGTTCCTGTACTTCGATTGAAGTAAGATTTTCGTGGTCCAAACTCTGTTTGCAAGCTGACGAGAAGCACCACATGATGCTGGGAATTTTTGAACAGACAGGGAAATTTTGGGTAATAGTTTGAGTGAGAGAGAGATAGCTGATGAGGTGGCTGCAAAGATATAAAGAGTTTTGTGGGTTTCCAAAAGAGTTTTTATTCACACTGAGGGAAAAAAACCACCCAATCCAGGACGGCCTTTTATAGCCAAAGAAAGAGTTGACAGATTTGAGCTTTCAATTTCCAGCGGAAAATTCCTGCTAGAAACAATTTCAAGCTTCCTTTCATGACCGAGCGAAAAGTTCTATAGAAAAGTCGTATATATTCATATTCTATATTATAAATCCATATTTATATAATAAAATTAAAAATTTATATAATAAAATAAAAAAAATTCTTTTCAAGCATATCTTTTTGCTTATTATAACATAATAATTATCTTTTTTTTAATTAAAAAAATGACTGAATGAATTAAAACGACGAACTATTAATTTGTTGCATAAATTATAAGTACTGGAGGTTCAATCTCTCTCTTTCCCTTTTCGATTTTTAAGAATGAAATTGACCACGCGATATGTCACTGTTGGCTTTGGTGCCTGCAAATCAACTCCTAAATATCTCTACCTTAAGGCTTGCTGATTAATTTTCTGCTAAAAATGCTTTACAGGTGTCAAGTATTCACGAGGGTTGGTGTTTAATCTCTTTGCCTTTACGTCCTTTCTTTAACTATGATTCAAAGCATTTTTAACCGTTAATTTCTTTTATTAAGGAGAGAGTGCGTTTAATATAAATTTAATAATTTTAAACATGACACACCTAATAAATTTATATAATTCATTTAAATAATTTAAAAATAATATTAATACATATATTATCAAATTTAATTTAAGTCTCAACTTTTAATCCATTGATTTTTTTTTTCTAACTTTTTAAAGAACTTTTTGGTCGAGGGAACAAAATAAAACTTGGACGGTTATATGTGGACTTAATTGCACACACATGTCGCTTGACTTATTTGTTATTCAACCACTCTAATCTCTCTTTATTTTTTAATGTACCATTAACGGATTGGTTTGGTTGCTTTAAAAAAATATTTAAATTCTTTTCGTTTATGTTTGATAATAAAAGTCTATATATATTTTTTATGTGTGTGTGTGTTTAAAATATTTTCTAGGATGGGCTATGTTTAGCAATGGTGTCACATCATATTTTCTATATTAATAGGTTAATTTAATTTCCTTTTAGGATGGGGTTTTTGAGCTAATCCTTTTACATTTATTAGGGTTCGTTCATTTCATAAAAGTAATTTTTGATAAATAATTTTTGTATTTAATTTTAGGTATTTATTTTATGAAAAATAATTTGGTTAACAAAAAATAATTGATAAGTCAATAAAAAATAAGGTTTTTTTTTTTAAAAAAATTGTCTTTTCCTCTTCAAAAGCAGAAGATATTTTTTGAAATTTTTTTCCTAAGTAACATGATTTTTAAATTAAAACTTAACTTAACTCGAGCCAAATATGATTATTAATAATAAAATATTTAATATTTAGTTTTTAATTTTAAAATATTAAAATATTAATTATAAATTATTGTAAGAATATTATTTTTTTAATAATTTATATTTTAAATATTATTAAATGAATATTTATATTTTAATAATCTAATTTATTTTTTAATAATAAATTATATAAAACAATATTATTATTTCAATAAGGAATTGTAACATTATCAATATTTTAAATTTAAAATAGTATTTTAATATTTTGTTGAAAAATGTTTTTATATGACTATTTGAATAATAAATTTATATAAATTATAATTTATAAATATTTAATAGTAAATTTCCATATAAAATTAATATTTTAATAGTACAAAAATATTAATAAAAATAATATTTTAATCATTATTATATATTAAATATTTTTAAAATTTTATATAAATAATTTTTAATAATAAATAGTATTATTTTAAGTATTTAATATTAATATAATATTTTATCATTAAATATTATTATTAAAATATTATGATTTTAATATTAAAAATTAATAGTTAAATGATAAGTAGTTTTTAATATTTTGATATTTATCTCAACATTATTATTTGAAAATTTTACAATAATATTTTAATAAATAATTATATTGATATAGATAATATTTTAATAATTATTATAATTTTTTAAAATATTTATATAACTAATGTTTTAATAATAAATAGTATTATTTTAAGTAATTAATATTAATATAATAGTTTAGTATTAAAATTAAGATTAAAATATTATTAGTTGAAATATTAATATTGCAAAAATAATTATTTTTAATATTTTAATATTTTAATAATTAATAATTTAAGATTTATGTTAATATTGCTATTTGACAAAAAAAACTAAATTTCTTAGAAAATAACCAAACAACATAAAGCATTTTTCATCGAGTCAGCCAAACATAAAAAAACCTTTACTTTTCCAAAAAATTTCCTATTTTCTAGAAAATATTTTTTAGAAGCTAATTTTAACGAAACAAACGAATCCTTTTCTAAAATTAAATCAACTTATTAAGTTTAATTAACCATTTTGGTATAAATCTCCCATAATATCGTATTAGTAATGCCACACATGTTGGTATTTATTAAATAGGAAAAATAATAAACATTGAACGTTTGCATTCTAAATGGTCAAAAAATTTTGAATTCTCAGCTAATTATCTTAAACTAATATACTGATAATGGAATAAAAAAAGTTTCATTAGTAGAGTTAGTGGGGTGATAGTAGACGTAGGCAAGGGCCGGGCAGCCGGCCCCATCCGGTAGGCTCGACCTGATCAGGCTCAGGCTAAGCTTTAATGTTCTTCTTTCAGTCAGAATCAAAACAGTGATTTTAAGTTAAAATAATATATTTTTATTTAAATATAATTATAAAATATATAAATGTTAATAAAAAATAATTTTTAATGTCATGAATAGTAATTTGGGCCTAAATGAGTAGGCGAGTCAAATCAAATTCAGATCAGAGTTTAAAATTCAAAAATTTGGATTGCGGCCCGATTCCGCTCATGGTCAGGTCTTGGTGACAATATCCTATAGATTACAGTCAGAAAAATTAAAAAGTGAGACAAATTTCATCTTATTAATTCCACTTGTTAAATTTTTTCATTCTATTATTAGTGTACTTGATAATTATTTTAATTCTCAAGGTATATATCATAATAATAATAATGATGACGATGATGATAAAAATTGATTGATGCATTGTCAGTGAAGTTTGAAAATTTTATCTACTAAAATGGCAAATGTTTCCAAAGGGTATAACAAAAATATTAAAAAAATAGACATGACAAAAAAATATTCAGCAAAGTTTTAATTCTATTTATAAACTTAAAAATTCACCATATATAAAAAAATGATAATTTAAAAACCATCCTAGTAGCTATCATATAGTACATATGTTGCATTATTTTTAATTTTGGTCGCATATAATTTATCTTGACACGTAAAAAGAAAAATTTAAAATGCGAGACCTGGGTTTACACTTGATCACTAGGATTTTGTCTTGGAGCATGGGGTCGGCTAGATGTCGGCGATGCAGCGTCGCAAGGGCATCAGGCTTTTAAAACAAAGCTCCACGACTGGCCCCAGCAAGCAGCTGCTAAGGACTATGGGCGGTGTCACGCGCGCGCTAATGTATGCCCGAATCGGACAGCCTTCGTGCACGTCTCTTCTTTGTCTTTATCGTCATCGTCTTCGTCGTCGTCCTTGAGGGGGGGGGGGATTTATTTCCCTAAGACATGCCTACGGACACGGCAAAAATTGGTAGTTCGGATTAACAAAAGATCAGTCCAATGAAAGTACAACCATCCTCCAGTCAACAAAACAGTAACATCAATTTGTTTCTATGCGACTAAGGGAACTCATGACTCGAGATTTTCACAAGTTTGATCCCGTTCAATGTCCCACTTTATGTCCAAATTTTACTCGAAATCGAGGCCTAGAAATACTCAATTTAATTATTTTTCTAGTGTTTTGTCCTGTTTTGCAGCTAGTCGTTTTGTATTGGCCCCCCATTTTGTTTCTTTCCAGATCACATGAGATTTCTTGCTTGGATTGGATGTGTCCTCATGGACCCGGATTCAGTTAATTTTTTTTAATACATTTATTATTATTATTTACTAAAAAATAATTAATTTATTAATTATGAAAGTTTTATTCATAAATAATAATTAAGCATGTATTAAAAAATAATAAATTAAAAAATAATAGAGGAAAACTTTAACAGTGTTACATGATAATTCATTTTGTATATGAATGGTTCAAATTTTTAATTCTAGTTAATTAATTTTTATACTTATCTTAATAACCAATTTGAGAGCTTATGAAACTATATAATAAAACCATCTATTATAAATTTTGTTTAACATAATTGATTTATACATTTATATTTTAGAATGATATAAAAAAATTTTAAAATTTGAATAGCAATATTTATAATTTTTTTCATCTTAACCTACTGTAACTTTTTTATAAAAAATTATTAATTTGTCAAAGAATAGATATCTCACCCAACTACTTATTGACAAGTTAAAGTTAATGAATTTGGTCTAAGCAAGTTGAGAGCTTATAAAACTATATAATAAAAGCATCTGAATCTTGTTTAATCTAATTGATTCATATGTATACATTTATTTTTTAAAATGATATCAAAAAAGTTTAAAATTTGAATACTAATATTTATAATTTTTTTCATCTTACTATACTGTGTAACTTTTTAATATATATATATATATAAAAGAAAATCTACTATCACTAAATAATGAATTTGTCAAAGAATAGATATCTCACCCAGATGGACACGTTAAAGTTAATGAATTTGGTATTTAGAAGTTGAAATGATTAAAGTCAAAGAATAAGCAAATTATAGTTCCTTGACATACACATAATCCTAGGAGTTGATTATACATGAAAGGCAGGATTTGTGGCTTGACAAGAGGGAAAATGGTGTTTTGAAACAAAGTTTTTCAATGTTTTGAAGAGTATAATTTAGGACAATGTCAAGATTTGACATAGCTCAAGTTTCATTCAAAATTTCAGGATAGATACATTTAATACCAGGGAGGGAATGTGAAAAGAAGTTCAACTTTAGCTACTTTGCAAATGCCTACATTAACATGAAATTTAGTTGAATTAATTTATATAATTATTTTTAAAATACGATATCAATTAAATTTGAGATCTAAGTTTTAGTATTTATAACTCTTATCTCAAACTATGACCTCCTTTATATTAAAAATAATATCATTATATTATATAAGGATGGTAGTATTTAATTGACAAATGACTTTGGTTAGACACTTTTTGGGATATGTAAACTATGAACTAATGTAGGAACTAGCATACCTGATCTTGGAACTGAAATGTTGCATGTTTTTTTTAAAAAAATATATTTTTTAAAAAAACATATAAACTTTGTTATAATTGAAAAAAAATTCATCATAAATTTCCAATTTTTAAGATACCATTTAATCTCTATTATGTGTTTTTAAAAAGTATGAATTATTTTTTCATCGTATATGTGTTAGACATAGTAATACCTCATCCTATTTTTTTAAAAATCGTGGTTTAGTCCCTCTACTATTGGGTAAAAGATGCTTCTTTTTTACATTTATTACGGTTTTCCTTACGAGTATTATAATTTAGAGAGTTTTATTAATTCAAAGAAATCTATTTTGATTTTTAATTTAAGATTATTCTTGTACCTATATAACTCTCATGCATGTGAAATGAATCTATTTTCCTCTTTTTCTGTAACCAATTTTTGAAGTCTGTCTTGAACGAATGTATTTCTATAGAAAAGTATAGTATGTTTTTTAAAAGTCTTTTATAATGATTTTGAGAACAACCTAAATTGATCAAAGACCCTAAAATTACATTTCATCATAAATTTTTTGGTGATAGAGGAATTAAGTCATTAACGTGTAACGACCGGCAGCATTTCATTCTGTTTGGTTTTATTGAGGCAGAAGTTAAGCAAATTAAATCAAGTCAATTTGGCTGGATTAAGTCAAATCATAAAGGTCGACGCTGAGTTATGGGAGTTGATTTTTCAATGACAGCCTGCTAAAAGAAAGTTGAGCACAATACTATGTTCACACCTCCCCCCAAAAATTTCATTAAAAGAAAAACGTGGCACAAAAATTCGAATCAATTATGGCTCCAGGTATTTGGAACTAACTAGAGTCGTAAGACGTTGGAGTTGAGCCCAGGTTTAAATCTATAAATCTATGGCATCTCCAGAGCTAGGAAGGACTAACCCAAATTTTAATGGGGTTTTAGACTGCATGATGAATCCGTAACCAACCCAAACCATTAAAAAGCTGAGCCTCAATTTGCCTATCAAATGCCCAAACTTTAGACAGATCATAATCTGGATCTTCAGACAAACTCGCCCTCAGGATAGAGCTTGTAGATGAAGAAGTTCATTCCCCCCCCCCCACCCCAATATAAAAAAAAGGATAAAAAAAAAAAGAAGATGAAGAGGCCGAATTTGAAGTGGCAAAGCGAGACTGTGAAAGGCTTGCGCTACGGCGAAAGTGAAGAATCATGTTGACGGAAGACGTTGATACTTTGAGCAGCACGAGCGGATTTCAAGAGGGAAGATTTCACTTGTAACTAGCCCATCCCAAAGGACCCCCATGACCAGCCAAAGCCAGCAACGTAAGATTGAAAATGCTCAAATTAGAGCTAATTAAATTTTAAAATTTTAAGATTTCACTTAGGCACTGGCAATCTAAAAGTTTATTATATTAATTTGGAGAAACTTAATGACATGATAATATGTAGATTTATAATCCTATAAGGTATGAAGCTTGCAAATTAGCGTTTTATTTGGTGTTAATTGGGATATTACATTCAAACTGAGAGTCAGGTTTTCAGATATATCTGGTCTGGAGTCAGATTGTAAATTAGCATATATACATACATATATATATATATATATATAATGATATTTTCTCTTTGAGCCTATTAATAATATCTATTAGGTTTGATTTTAAAATTTAATCTTTTAATTAATAAATTTTAATAAATATTTAAAGAAATTTAATATAAAAGAATCTTATCTAAGTTTTTTGTACTATAACTAAATCTTTTTTAAAATTATATGGGATGATATTAAATTAGCAATAACAAAGCACTGAATAAAGAAAATATACTTAGTTTTTTAAATATTTAACAAAAATCAAACAAAACAAAAAAGATTAAAAAAAAAAAAAACCCTCCAAGAATGCGTTCATAATTAAACTTTAGATGGACCTTCCTTTCCTTGCCATCTCATACTCTGGGTCTTTATCATCATTCAGATACTTGCCCCAGTGAGGGTGGTTTTCCCAAACAATGGTCATTTCTTCAATGGGGACCCCCTTTGTCTCGGGGAGGTACTTGTAGATGAAGATGCTCATCACCACGACACAAACCGCAAAGAAGATGAAGAGCCCAAATTTTAAGTGGCAAAGCATGGCGGTGAAGACTTGTGCTATGGCGAAAGTGAAGATCATGTTGACGGAGACCGTGATGCTTTGAGCAGCGGAACGGATTTCAAGTGGGAAGATTTCACTGGGCACTAGCCAGCCGAGAGGACCCCATGACCAAGCGTAACCGGCAATGTAAACGCACATGGCTACCACAACAAGAGTTGAGAACCACATTGGTAGTTCGCCAGGGTTCCCACTCGTGCCAAATTTGGAAGCAATTGCAACCGTCATAACGACCTAACATATACAATTACATAAACAGACGATAAATCGTAAATAGTAACATAGAAGAAAAGGATCAAAAGATGAAGAATCATATATTCATGTACCTGGCAAGTAAACATTTGAAGGCCACCCTCGAGGAAAAGTGTCCTCCTTCCATACTTATCGACAGTAATAATCGAAACTAGTGTGGCAAAGCAATTAACAACGCTAGTGATCACTGTCGACATGAGCGATGCGTTGTCGCCAAATCCCATGCTTTTGAACAGAACAGGGGCATAAAAAACGAACACATTCATGCCAGTTAATTGCTGAAAGAAAGGAATTAAGATAGCAAAGCTTAGCTGAGGCCTGTATCTCCTTCTACGAATAACTCTCCATGGGCGTTTAACCAACTTGGCCGCCTCACTGGCTGCTGCCATATCATTGAACTCCTCATCGACATTGTCAACGCCACGGATTTGTTTGAGAAGATCTTTGGCTTCATCGAATCTGTTGCGTTCAAGCAAAGAGTTCGGCGTGTCGGAGAGGAAGAAAGAACCGACGAAAATGATCAAGCCAGGGACAACAGCTCCACCCAAGCTCACTCGCCAACCCCAGCCGGCTTTAATCTTAGCTGTGAAATAGTTCAACATGTTGGCGACAAGTATACCTATTGTAATTGACATTTGGAACGTAATATTCAGAGCACCTCGGTATTTAAAAGGAGCCATCTCAGACAAATAGATTGGAACAGACTGCATAAAAAAAATGAAACATTCTTAATATATGTTTTTGAATGTTTTCATTAAGGTACATGCATGAAATTTATGCAGGCAACTTTCACTTGCTTCCTGCATTCCTGTCAAAAAAGAATTTAATTTCTATTTTTTTTAATATATGCATACAAAAACTTGATTAAAAAGGAAAACCTTTTTGTCAAACCTTTTGTCTATAGGTGACTCATGTCAATTTATGAATTGATAAAGATCTTTAATTACTAACGAAGTGAAAACTTAAAGTTAATTTAACTAAAACCTTTACAAAATAAATAATTTAATGAAAAAAGAAAAACTTTTAGAAAGGAATAAACTAATTTAGTTATTTATGTTTTGTATGTTATATCATAAATATATATATATATATGGTTTGGTAATGATTATTAAACATGCATTGATAATATATATATATATATATAAATGATGGTAATTAAAAAATGAATTTATAAATCATGTATAATGTCAATGAGTGAATAGGTGATAAAAGCTTATTAAAAATAAAAATTATTTTTATTTATTTTTTAAAATTTTTGACGAGATGATTTATATATAAACCCTTAAAAATTTTTACATGTAAAAGAAGCGAAATGAACAATTGGAAACAATGAACAATTAGAACGTGAATAGATCCAAAGAAATGAAGATGTAACGAAATGAAATGAATAAATGAATAAGTAATTAAAACTATGATAGGTGCCTGATTAGCAAATCCAATGCCAAAGCCAAGCAACATCCGACCAATAATAAGCATGGCAATGTTTTCAGCAAAACCATTGGCAACGGCACCGGCGGCAAAAAGTACACCGCCAAACATCATCGTTATCTTCCTTCCAAACAATCGGGTTATCGTGGCTGCCACCATAGACGACAAAAGAGCAGCCAGATACAGCGACGATGTAAACAACGTTAGTATTTGGCTGTCAAACTTGCAGTATTGATCGTCCGAAGGTTTAGCTGATATTTCAATCTCATAAACTTCGGGGAAAAACTTTTCCAGAAAAGGATTCATTGATGTAACTCCGCCTAGAAAACAAAAACCCATTTCCAAGAAATCCATTGTTAGAACATAGAATTAATATTCCAAGCAAAATATTACCAGAGAAAATCATTTTACCTGAAATACCCAGATCATAACCAAAGATTAAACCGCCCGTAGCAGCAATAATGCAAGTGATAAGTACTTTGGAAGTAAATTTTCCCGGGTAATTTTTGCCGGGACCAGTAGGCATACCTCCACCAGCCATTGTTTACAGCAAATTGGTAGATCACTCGGAAGTATTATATGAAAATAAAGAAAGAAGTGATTAATTATTTGTAATTAAAAGTAATAAAAGAATGAGATTAAGAAGCAGCTACTAATGGCATGGTGCTCCTCTACTTCCTCCGAGTTTGGATAAGAGTAGAACAACGAATTTATCTTCAAAAATTATGTACATATCTTAGTAGTTTTTCAAAAAAACAAGCTGGAAAATTGAAAAGTGTTTGATTTCAATTGGATGCTACACCCAATCCAATATTATTTGATATGGACGATAGATTAAACCGAATCATTCTTCAATGTATCCAAGTAATAAAATTATCCAATAGTTCACATTAAAAAAGAGTGGGTAATTTATATATATATATATATATATATCTATATATATATAAAAGCGGGTAAGAAATTAGAAAAGAATAATTCCAAGGCCTAACAATATTATTTGAGTATGTTTTCCTATGTCAAAAATTTTGTATTGAGCTGATAATTTTATATAAAATTATACGAATAAAATATTAAATACATAACATGATACAATACAAATATGATATAAATACATAAATTGTTAGGTTTGGTCATATCTAAGCTCACTGTTATGTTACCAATTACAATTAGTCTAGGATTAATTGCAACCCATGAATAATAACAATGTTTTATACTTCAATCTAATTGAAATACACATTATAAATTTTA
>JBBYHK010000022.1:14399406-14412014 GCA_038382065.1 Adansonia grandidieri | reverse complement strand
TATTATTCCAAGTGAAATGACAAACAACTCTTAATTTTATATTTATTTTAATAATTTTATTCGGTCTTCTGTAAAATTCTTAACTATGCTGGTATTACCAAGACTCGTGACACCAAAATCAAAGAACTCATTAATCTATACTATTTATAAAGCCATTAATCAAGTTTGAGCAACACCAATTCAGTTAGTGAAAGTACAAAAAAAACCAATAAAATCATAAAATAAAAAATAAAATAAGGATAATTATATCTTTAAATATTTTATAATTTTAACAAAAATTACCTATTTAATTTAAAACACCTATCCACTTTCTCCAAAAAAAAAAAAAAAAAAAGCTAATCCAACTCTTAAATAAACTATCAATTATCATCATCTAAACTAACTTCTTATCTTCTAAAAAATTATCCAATATTTTTTAAAATCACTTTAAGAAATTATCCACCTTTTCTTTAACATCATTATTTTTCAAAACACATAAAATAGTTTTAAATATTATTTTTTTGGTTCACTTTCGTGAGTGTGTGAAATTTTAGTAGATAGATAATACTTTTATCCTAAATATAGGAATTGATAATTTCTTTGATTATTTTCAATGCATCGATAATAACTTCTGTAATATGATAATCTTAAAAAAAAATACCTAAAAACATTGATAAATAAATTCTTCTCTTAATTAAACCGAAAAAAACAGCATTTTTTGTACAATTTGTTTCTCTCTTATTGTTTTTTCAGTGCTGTTCTTCATTCCCTCTTCACTTCTTTTTAATAATAAAATAAATAAATAAATAAACAAAGTTTTGACCATTTGTTCCGGGGTGGGCTTTAAATTTTTGTAAAATTGTGGCCTTTTATTTAATCATATATTGTCAACGTTGGTGTCAGTAGAGGTTTGACGTTTGAGGGTTTGGTTTTTTTTTTTTTTTGAAGTAACATTTTTCAAGATTCAGTATTAATCAGCTCTGTGTACTGATTGAGAAAGGGATCCATCCCCTCCTTATCTATTATAACTTTTAATCTCGGGTGATAAAAGCATTTTTCAAAGAGTAATTACAGGGTTTATATATATTTTTTGGTTAAAATTTTAATATGAATTAATGAATTAATCACCTCAAGAATTAAAGTAATGGAATCCTATACTAATTAGCGATCAAGATTTTACTACATTGATTATATATATATATAGCTGATTCCTTTGCAAAGAATGGAGTTGAAATTTATGCATGAACTTTTTATTATTTTTGGCAATTAATTACTTTTAGATGCTTTTTGTATATAGCTTCTGTCATGCTTTTACTTCCTTTCAAAGGAGAGGAAATTTGTTTGGTAATTGGACAAACTAGTTTGGAATTACTAGTAGGATTAGGAGATTTTTTTTTTTTTTGTTTGGCTAATGAAAAAGGGCTTGTTGTTTTAAAGTTTTAGATTATGTTATCTTGATTTTTTATTTTTTAAAAAAAAATATTTGTATCCAATCATATTAAGATATAAATATGAAAATATATATTTTTTAAATACACAAAATTTTTTTTTAAAAAAATATAGTATATTCGTATCATATTCAAACATATCATTTTCTCTCAAATTGATGGTTCTTAATTTTCTCTCATTTTCTTTTTGTAAAAAATAAATCTATCATTTTCAGACAACCAATTAAGTTAGTGTGTACAAAAATTAATTAACAATAAAATTTCCTTTATTCACATTTAATAAACTTAAAATTCAAAATTAATTATTTGTAACTTTTTCTTCTATTTACAAATGATAATCTGTTTATATAAAAAACATGTTTTATATAAAAAAAATAGTCACCAATCAACAAAAAAGTTCTAAAGAGGTTCATCTGAATTGTTCATAGAAACTTCAAATCAAAGTATTTTAAAAAGTGAAAGTTCCGATCATATCTTCCAATAATTTCAAAGATAAATGCCTCAAAAATATTTAAAGATCTAGTTAGGGTCCGTGAAAACTATATACTGAACAATGAATTGTGGGCTCAAAATTAAAATTAGACAGCAAAAACCATGTGTGGAGGAAGACAAAGACACTTTGTGGACTCTCCCGTATGATGACATGCATGGCTCCGGACCAGACCTTGTTGGCCAAATTTCATCCAAGGGAATTTACATTTTATCAGCCACCTAACCAAATATATATGTATTTGATTCATAATTAACAAGCATATCTGAAAAAGAAAAAGAAAAAGAAAAACATCATTAAATTTTGTTGTGGAATTTCCTTCACGTTTTGGGTTAAGATTCGAACATGATTAAATGGGACCTTAAAGTCAGAGTCGGAGCATTCATTTTTTCTGATACAGAAAAGATTTTCTGCCACAAAGCTTCGGTTTGACTAATATTTGGCGAAATTTTTAGGCACTAACCCAACATTTTGTTTGTTATATTTTCCCGAGAAATGGCACTTAGAGTTTATATATATAATCTAAGGATAAAAAAGAAAAATAGATATTAAAATTTTTATTTTAATTTTTTTTAAAAATTATTTTTTAAAATAATTGTATAAATCAATTGGATTAATTTATTAGTTCGAAACTTACGGCTTTGGCCACATTTAACCTAACTCTTGAGATGGGTTGGAATTCCATCATATAGGTTGATCAAATAGAAGCAAGGTAATCAACTTTGTTAGTTTCCTTTTTCCTAAGTCAGATAAATTTTATTAATCTACCAAATGGTTTGAAAGCTAAAACTAACTAGCAATACCAAAAGAAAATTCGCCCCCCCAAAAAAAAGCACCTAAAGCATGAGGCATTGAGAACATCTAAAGCCTAAAAGATCTTGTCAACTGAATAAGTTAATTAGGTTGGAGGAACTATATTAGTTTGGTTGGCAAGTCAAGAACCCTGTCAAAATCTTTTCTTCTTTCCAACTCTTTAAGTCTTTGACAACTGAATTAAGCAATTAAGCAATTATTTCAAACACATGAGACTTGACCCTATATTCCTATGAAGATATGTAAAATTTGGAGCAGCAGTTCTGATTTGTCACATCTATCTGCTCAAAAGCACGCACAATAAGCTCACAATTGGATATATGATAGCAACTAAATTTTAAATATTCTGTATCTTACATTAATGTACGTAAACTATGCGGTCATTTTTGTAGACTAAGGGTGGAAAATTGCATTGAGTCCAAAATTAATTAATATATAAACCCTTTCCTTTCCATTTTCCATTTTGCAAGAATAAGTTCGTACACGTGGACCCAATGAAAATTACTATAGTTACATCGTTAACAAAATTTCTCGCCAATTATCCATTGGACTACCTTAATTAGTTTGCCGACTTAAGCTTAACACTATGTTTGAGTCTTTGAAAGGAAAGAAACAAGTAGGGAATTTTTGCTTTTCATTTTCTCTTTTATTGGATAAAAAAGCAAATAGGAAGAGAAAAAAATGGATTTGTACATTTTTATTTTCAAATCTAATCATTTCAAATACGGGAGAAAAACATTCTTTTCACACTTAAGTTAATAATTTAATTTTACAACTATATTCTAAATTTCTTTCTTTCTCTCACTCTATTGTTCATCTTTCATACATGTAACACAATGGAATAAAATTATTTTTTCTTCTTTTTCTTTTTTTTTCTTTTCTCACATTTTCCTGAACATGGTTTTTCCACGTATAGCTATATTGCTTCTGCTAGCAATCTACCTAGCTTTGCACCAAATCCTTGTACATTAATCACAATCATTAATCACCGTCAATCTCGATCTCTCCATTTCCTAAACTCTGCAATCCAAGAAACTTTTAAGCTTGAACCTCTAAAGTAACCAAATGGGGTTTGGCCTAATGCGACCACTACTCTTTTTCTCAATCTCCGATTTGTAAAACTTATATAGTCAGACGCTTAAAATGTACCAACAAAATTAAGCTAGATAGGCTAAAATCCACCAAGGCATTTACGAGGTTCAAGCTAGCTACTTTTTTCTCAATCTCTTATTTGTAAAACACATAGAGTCAAACGCTGAACATGTACTACCGAGATTAAGCTAGCTAGGCTAAAAATCCACCAAGACATCTATGCGTGTATACTGTGCGTGTGCGGCAGCTAAGGAGGAGTTGAAAATTGAAATGGGGGCATTGTCCAATGTGTATAATTGAAAACAGCTAAGTAATAGCTTTGAGACTAGCCAATAAGGCGCGTCCAGGTCGACGATAATATAATCCCCGAGATTTTTCATCATATGGGAAAAAAAACAGTATCAGCCCTCAACCATCGTTTTCGTCTTCAAAACCCCAAAAAGAGTAAAACCCTAAATATTACCCAATTGAAACACAACTGGCCCTGAGATACCACGATTTGCCCCGCGAAATCCCCACGTTTTCGCCTTTTTTTAGAGTACTGCCCATAAAATCACTGAAAACCTTTCAAGTTTCAATATATATATGTATGGCTGACCCTAAATAATCCTACCAACGTGCCAGAATTAGACCAACCTTCTCACTCAGCCGTACCATCATCCCTCGACTACCGAAACATCCAAATCCTTCATCCCTTAACGACAAGTACTCACACGTGTGATATATTACCTTCTGCTACTCACAAAACCACTTGTATGGCCTCATCCTCCTCCGGGAAACACCCAATATATCGTGGAATACGGTGCCGTAGTGGAAAATGGGTGTCTGAAATCCGTGAACCACGAAAAACTACGCGTATATGGCTCGGTACATACCCATCGCCGGAAATGGCAGCGGCCGCCTATGATGTGGCTGCCCTAGCCCTAAAAGGCAGTGAGGCTGTTGTTAACTTCCCTGACTTTGTTGCTTCATATCCGCTTCCTGCTTCTACATCGTCAGCTGATATACGAAAAGCGGCTGCTGCTGCTGCTTCACTGAAAAAGGATGAAACAAAAGCTAGTGAGATTAATCTAGGAGCAGATCATCATCATCATCATCATCATCATCATCATCAGGCCAAAAATGAAGAAGAAATTACGACAGAAGAATATTTGGACGAGGATGCCCTTTTGAACCTGCCTAATTTGCTGGTGGACATGGCGGAGGGACTGCTGGTGTCGCCGCCAAGAATAACCTCGACCCCGTCCGATGATGACTCGCCGGACAATTCTAATGGAGAAAGCCTGTGGAGCTATTAATTTGATCCATTTTCCTAATAATGCTGCTATATATATCCTGTTTTTGATCTTTTAATTTTCACTATTTTGGGCTCGAACAAGGACATGAGTTTGGCAAAGTGAAGAAACGTAAAAGAAGTAGGACTTACCGGCATTTGCTGCAGTTTTGAGCACAAAATTCTCCGCATTTGAGAAAAAAAAAAACAATAGATAATGTTAAAAAACAAATGTGGGAAGCCAAAAAAAAAAGGGTTTTGTGAATATAATACACTGATTTCCAGAACATAAATTTTTGGATTTAAGCTGTTGATTAGGGTTCCAATATTTCTTTGCTTACGAGTGCTGTTATATGTTTATAGATAAATGATTCAATATTGGCTTGTTTGTAACACTAACTTTTTTATGAGATGTTCTTGCATCTTCTTTGTTTTCAGTCTTCTTCCCTCTTTCATATGATTATTTCGAGTTCTTTTTCTTTCTTTTCGATTTTTAGAAGATGAACTCAAACTCTGCCTTTTGAGCATACGGATCATTATCCGGGAAATTAAATGAAATTTTTACTCTTGATTATGTGTTAAAAGCTATTTATATGTTGATTTCTTCTTATATACATGAGACCAGATATTAGTAAGAACTCTCAATATAAAAATCCATTGAATCTTTATAACATTTTGTCAAATGCTCATGAAGTTTTCTGTTTTTTTTTCTTTTTCTTTTCTGAGTTCTTAATCTATCCTTAATTCCGCCGATCTCTATTGGCTTAATTACAAGAATAAGATAAATCTTTTGAAATTATAGCTTTTAAAAACTTGTTCAATATGCATGCCATTTGAGTTAACACTCAATTGAAAAAAGTTTACAGAGTTAAAAAATTAAGAAAAAAGAGATTATCATTTATATGTGTATACGACGAACGTACTTATAAACAGAAAGGGAAATTGTAAAATACACTTGAATTTTCTTTAATATTAGGATATATATATATATATATATATGTACACACATAATAAATAAATTATTATACGCATGCTAGCTTGCTATAAATTCTGAAATCCAAACCTTCATCGCTAAAATCAAACATTGCCCTCTCATTTTAAGCAAAAGTTGACAAGAATCAGATGATGTTTCTTTAATCATGTTAGTCAATAGATAACAATGCATAAATTTTGTGACTATTTAGAATTCGAGAGAAATTATGAGTCAAAACGTTAAGACTTAAGACAGAGCGGAGGAGGGGGGAGGGGGGGAACCTATTGCACTGTCTAAAGGTCAATATACATTTGATGAAAGATTGAAAGTGAAGAATTGGATTTGAGTAAAATCAGAAATAAAGCTTTAAGATCGATGTCTATTTGATTAAACCACTATTTAATTGTCGGGGAGACCCTTATTACGATCTATGAACAGTTGTCTCAACTTGTATTTCTTTTTTTATGTTCTTCATCATTATAACCATATAACACATATAATTAGGATTAAAGAGCGCAATAGATTGTGTCTGCCGAGTTGTTTGACTCTTATTTCCAACCCACGAGCATGGGTTTTAGAGAGCGGTTTAGGTTATATAAAGTTACATATACATTCCAACCACTAAACTTAAAATATATTGTTGTTTATTTCCGTACATATTATATAGTTTTTTATTGCTAATATGAGTGGGAACACTATGATTCTAATGAGAAACTTTATCAAAACTTCGAATCACTTACTTTAACCACTAAAATAGATTCGAGTAATTTATATATGTTTATATATGCTTTTGATTTTAAAATTTTGATTAATTTAAGAGGAAAAGTTGGAGAGAAGCTAATTCCAAAAAAGGAAGGCCAAGCCTCTTCTTAGTTCTCACTGCATTTTTTGGAAATATTTTAAATTTGGATCTCTCATCTCAATGGTTAGGGTTTCCAATTCTTCCTTTTTGACTCATAAAATTCTGTCCCTTGGCTTTTACTATACAATATTACTTGATTAATAATGTGCTAAGCTTCTTATATGTTCTTAAAATATATAATCATTTTCCCAGAATTAATCATAATTTTTAGCTATCATCGTCTTCCTCAGTACTTGAAAACAGATAAATAAATAAATTAAAGAAAAAATACGGAAATGAAGACTTAGAGTTTCCTTGGAAGCCACTCATCTACTATTAGATAATAATTTATTGGCACTATATTATATAATAATCCTTATATATATATATATATATATGTATATAGATATAGATATATATCAAGGGCGGAGGCAAGGGGGCTAGCAGGTGCCTTGCCACCACTTGCTACGCAATTTTTTTTTTTTTTTTGGTTTTTAAGCTGTTTCTTAACCCAACAAAGTATAAAATCTTATTTGGCCTCCGAAAAATTTATAATTGGACTTTGACCCCTAATATATATTTCTTGGCTTCACCCCTAATATAATATATACATATATATATATATATATCTAAATTTAGGCTAGCTTACATTATCAAAACATATTTAATTATTAATGTGTGCAAGAATGGTAAGTTGAATCCAATCCATCGGATTTCATTCCACCCAATTCGGATGATTTTTTTTTAAAGATGTGATTGGTTTAGGACGTTCGAATTTGGCATCTTAACATATTATATATATATATATATATATATAAATGATCGACACAAAAAGAAGGAATTTTTGATGAGATTCTAAAAAAATTGATACAACAGAAAACATAATTAGACATGATCACGAACTAAACAACCCTTTTGATCTAAAAAATTAGATTTTGGTAGGAATTTTTATAATTTGGATTAGGTTGGTCTGCTTCGAATTACAATTTAAATAATAAAAAATTATTTTTTGAATTTAATTATAAATATTAATATAAAATAATTAAAAAATTTATTAATATAATTTTAAATAATGAAATAAGCTTTAAAGCTGGTCTGATTCAAACCTAAAAAGAAAAAAAATCTCAAATTGTGGCCCAAGCTAATCTATGAACACTCTTGAATATAATAATGATGAATCATTAAATCATCCTATTGTTACTCCTAAATGACAAGTGTCTCGAGTTTTTTTTTTTTTCCTTTCAATAAAAACAAGAAACTATTCAAATTAATTTTATTTTAAAGCATCCTCTGACTACATATAAACCATTAGGGCCTACATGAATTTTTCTCCTCTTTGAGAAGACAAACATCTCATGGAATATCTAGTGGGTCCTTCAATGGTATGTTCAAGCACCCAGAGCAATGTTAAAAAATCCAATTTGTTATTGCTACCAAGCGATTTTATTATATGTTTTTAGTGCTTACCAGTTACCACCACATTTGAGTATTATATCTACTCAACTCATTTATTTCAGCAGTTGATTCCATGCTCCTTTCAGATGTGATTTCTTATTCGTTTGGGTCTTGAATGAATAATTTTGGAGCAGGAAATGCCCAAAACGTGGTTAATTTGAAGTCGGCCAAGAAAATCCAAACCCTTTATAGAGCTGCCTTCCATATGGAAAAGAAGGTGTTCAGTTTTTATTGGTGCCTTCAAATATAGTAATAAAATCAAAAGAATATATATATATATATATATATATATATATATATATATATATGGAATACATTATATATATTTGCGGGGGTATTTTCTACGGCCAAAAATGTTGTAGCCGAAAATTCGTTTGTTTTTTCTTTCATGTATTTTTCGTCGAATGAACGAAAAGATCTATTTGACTAAAAATGGCCGACATAGCCATCTCTGTTTGCTTTTCACTTTCTCCCACCTGGTTGGTAATCTGTCTTTCTCTATATCTGTATCTCTCTGTTGGACATGATATTTATCTTTTGCATATATAAATAAAATCTTCTTTTTATTTTTCTCTCTTTTTAAGTGTTATTAGAATCACCAAAACGGAAATTGACGTCTGAAATAAACTTTTTTTCATGGGGCCAAAAGCCTAACAAAAACAAAAATCAATGATGTATTAATGACCATTGCATGTAGCTTAGACCTATTGTAGTCCGGTCAATTTGACAAATTTGTTTCGTATTAAATTTGATATGGATAACAATTTTGATAGTTCAATTCAATCCAGTTTAATTGAAATTATCTTTGAAATAATAAAAAATTATTTTTATTTAAATTTAATTATAATATTAATGTAAAAATAAATTTACTCAATTCTGAGTTTGATTTAAAAAAAAAAAAAAAAAACCATGAACACCCAGCTGATGATCAATGAATATGGCAACATGAGCTGCCGACCTCTCTGTATTCTCATTATCTATATTTCCTTCAGCTTCATTAATTTTTTCTTAAACTCTCAACAATTTAACTACAAATGTAAGGAAAATTTACGAATTGTTACAACTAAAAAGATTGTCAAAATCCAAATTAAGCTAAAACATTTTACAGGTTTTTCGATTTTCTTTTTGTTTTTTTTTTCTCCCCTCTTTTGAAGCATGTTTGTGCTGCTTTAGAAGTTAAGCAAGGTTTATATCTTGGAAATTACTTGAAGGGAACTTTTAATTTGCACAGATTTTAAGGTTTAGAAGCTTGCAGCTCTTTACTTCTTTTCTTTAATTAAACCATACCATCATTTCTAAAAAAAAAAAATCTAATTAATTTAAAGTTTAAATTTTAATATTTATAATATTTTTTATCTTTAAATTCTAATCTTCTTTAGTAAAAATACAGTATTCCTCATTTCCTTTTTACATCTCACTCTTGAATTTTTAATTATACAAAATTATTACCTTTATATAAAGTTCATAGAGAATATAATTCTGAACTCAAAGTGAGATAATTAAAAATGAAACGACGACTAAAAAAAATATTATCTTAAAATAATTGACAAATTTAAAATAAATGTGTACGATCAGTTAGTGTGTTCAAAAGGTGAATTTAACCTAGATTATTGTTTAGTGCTCAAAACATGGATCCATGAAGAGGGAACAATCGTCCAATTTGGCTGACAAATATTGTTTCTCTTTTATGTTATTCTTTTCTCTTTATATAGAAAAATTATATCTGAAGTTGTGTTGATGTATAAATTTATATATTATCGGTCAATTATGTGATATCATTCATTAATAAGTTATTTGTATTTATTTTTCAAGTTTTATATTTACTTATTAATAATGTAAATCATATGATATATTAGCAATATATAAATTTATACATTATTATATATTAAATACAAATTTAAAAAATCATTTTTTTATCCCCCTTGCAATGCAATAGGATTTAATTGATTCTTAACCTTGATTGATTGACTCTTACAGCAAATTAAACTTAATTTGTCTGGAACAAGGATATTAAAATATGAATTTCTATTTATATAAAAAAACTGCAAAACTACATGAACAATCATGCATCACGAAAGCATGTCTGAAATTAAAGGGTAATTATATTTTTATTATTTTATATTTTTAATTTTTTTTTGTTATTGATAAATTATTAATATTTATTATAAATGATGACAATATGTATGCAATTTCCCTTATACTTTTAATGAAGATATTTAAAAGAAAATGTGGCTCCTATCTCGAACCTCAATATTTGCAGGAGGGTTGTCTCCGCTTTCAAAGGTGGGTAAACAACCATATCAAGGTCAAGCCCTAAGTCTAGCTATGTCTATCTATATATCTTAAATAAATCAATCCTTAACATGTCCAATTGTTTTGTCGGACAAAATTTTGAAGCTAGCATTCACACAGACTCTTGCATGCTAGCGATTCTTTGTCCCCCTAAGCACTTGTCTAACTTGCCTACGCCTGCTCGTAATTTACTTCGTGTGTTAGTACGATTTTAAAATAAAATGAAATTGTGCTAATAATATATTGTTTGGTTTTGTACCGTCTGTACGTATCAATCAACATCGATTGATAGTAATATTTATTGATCGGTATAAGATTTTAATTTTTTTATTTTTTAAAAATATTTTTCACTTTTTGATTTTTAAACTAATCTTTAACTTTTTATGTCTTAATTATTTTTATTTTTTCGTAATTGCATTTAAAAATAAAATACATTCATCAAATTAAGCTATTAAACCTACTTAATAATAATTAGCTATACATTTTAAACATTTTTACACTTAAGTATTTGATATTTAAAAATTTTGAATATTAAATATTTATAATTTTAAAATTTATATTTACTTTTAACCATTTATATTTATATAATAGAGATATATTTGCATTTTTATATAATATATTTTATTAAGAACCTTGAAAAATATTACAAAATATGTATTATATATTTTATTAAGAAACTTAAAAATACAATATAAATATATATAATTCTTTAAAAATATTGATAATCTCAAAATGATATATCAACATATACTAATATTAACATATACTAATATTAAAAAAAATAATATATTCAGTAATACAATATTAACTTTTTTATCTATAAATATTATTACATGCATAGATGTAGGGATATAATTGAAATGGCAAGTCATATTCACGTTAAAATCCATGCTGTTATTTGTCAGGTTGGGTTCCAGACCCGACAGTCATGTTACTAATGTCATGTTATGCTTTGCCACCTCTCTGCAGTGCAGGCCCACGATGAGCCCTTTCTAGTCAAATCCAGACACGTGAAAGTTTATTTATAAACCTGGGTTTAAGGTTTCTAATTAGCTGCTAACCACAATTAATTTTGAACTTGTAATATGCTATAGATATTTAATTCATTTCTGAAATTAAAAAAATTTATTATTAGTATATCAAATATGAATTTTTGTGAATAAAATCATATGTATAAATAAAACAATAAGCATTTTCTATATCAAGTGAGTTTGAAATTGGGATGAAATTTATTTACAAAAAGGGGAAAAAAAAAAAAGAATGATTCCTTTTGAAATGGAAGGGAGACACATGGTCTAAGTTCAAGAGAAAAATAAAAGCGTGATATATCTCATTCTTAGTGATTCATTCTCAAGTTTTTAAGGCAGATTTTGTTTAGATTTGACTGAAGAAGCCCAAATACAATGACGTTCCTAAGATTAGGTGGGCCTCAAGCCCAAAATTCTTCTGAAATCTCACGTGACAAACGTGGAATGAAAGGGGGGGAATAGTAAACTATTAATAGTATTTTTAAGAGAAAAATAAACAAAATGACATTACCAAACTGACGTTGTTATTTAATATTGTTGTGACTTTAAATGGGAATTAAAATCTAAAAAAAAATAAATGAAGTATGTCAATCTTTTGATAGAAAATAGTTCATAAATAGAAAACTAATTTATAGTAGACAAAGGAAGCATTGAATTTTAAGGATTAGAGCTGAGAAACTGTTACTTTAGCTGAGAAAGGCTTTGAAACCAATTTTTGCTATTATTTTCATTGAAAATAATAGATGAGAGTGAAAAAGTGTTTGAACAACGAAAATGAGCAAAATATGAAAACTAAAGCAAGAGATTTTCAAATTTCAATAATGAAAAGTTGAAAACACGTGTTCGAACTCTTTGAAAGCCATTAAATTTTAATATTAATATTTTGGTTTCTTTGTCTTTTAGTGAGCAATTTACATTTCAGAA
>JBBYHK010000022.1:14386877-14399306 GCA_038382065.1 Adansonia grandidieri | reverse complement strand
ATATATATAATTAAATTTAAATAAAAATATTTTTTAATTATTTAAACAATAAATTTAAGTTATGTTAAACTAATACGAATTATAAAAAAAAAATTATTAAAATCCAACCGACATGACCAAGACTTATCGAGATAGGCACGCTACCAGCCATAAATATTGTCATCTCCTTTGTCTAGGAAATAAGTCACAAAAGAAAAAGGAGTTCCATAAACTACAATGTTTCACAAGACAAGAGGGGTAGCTCTTTCGTAAAATCATGTGCCCCACAGTTCTAACGTCATTTAGAAGATTCCTTATTCACTTTTTTATCCAAAACCAAGCATTGGGTTTGAAATTTTATGTTGTATATTTCATCTTTGATTTGATTGATATGTTTTTCTCAACTTTTATTAGGTTATAAAGCTTATTGAAACCAAAAAAGTTGCAATAAAAATATCTGCAATGAACTCTTGTGATATTCAAAGACATCACTCATATTAATTATGCCAATTGTAATATTAAAAACATTCTTTTGTATTTGTAGTCAGGGGAATCCAGTAGCTGGGCAGAGTATTGTGGGAATACCTATCTGGAAAACTCATGCTTTCTCGGACTCAATGCGGAGGACTCTTAATGAAAGACCTTAGCTAGCTTTGCCTTTAGTTTCTGGTCTGCTAGTGAGGCTTATAGTTACACACATACATATATGTATATAGATCACGGCGGCCCAACACATGACATGAGCAGCTTTAAAAGCCGAATAAAAGAAAAAGAATATATATATATATATATATATGCAAAAGTAGCCGAATACATTATCAATAAATAAGTATTTGTTACTTAAATTTTTTATTTTATGTGTATTGCTATAAAACACGTTTCGTTGGTTTGTATCTAGAAAGCAATTTTTAAAATCTATCAAACACATTTAAAAAGAAAAAAAAAACTATATTTTAGAAATAAAAATGAAAAACGTTTTCAAAAACCCAACACTAAGCTACTTTTCCTTAATCCACAGCGTGCTGGTTTTTTTCCCAATGGTTTCGTCTCACTTTCCAACCCAAACTAAAATAACTACATAAATAATAATAAACAGTAAAAAGTAAAAACCCTTCGTCACTTTTTTTTTTTTTTGTTCGTAAAAAATGCTTTCGTCACTGCGCTTGTAAATTGTAAGTTGTAGCTTAGCTAAGCCATTTAAAAAGTAGAATCTAAAAGTAAATTTATATTATATTTATGTATTTTATTATATTATAATTATATTTAAAAATTTTTATATTTATATTAATTTTAATATATTTATAATTTATATTAAATAAATTTTAAAAATATATTTATATTATATTTTTTAATATTATATATATTATATCGTATAATTATATTCAATATTATTAAAATTTATTTAAAAGTCTCGCACTTTTTTGACGTGAAAAAAGTCCAAGGGTAGACTGTCTTAGCTGTACTAATTCTTCCTATGTGAGAACCGTGGACCATCACAGCCGCAGCTAACACTCAGCAAATGCGCGTCCGTGTGTAAATTGTACTTTTCGTCTCACCCTTTGCCTCCTTAAAAAACCTATATATGTATCTTTGCTGCTTGAAATCCCAAAATCCAAGTCCGAAACAAGAATCTCAAAAAGATTTCACTTTCCCTGCCCTTTTCACACCTTAAAATCCGAAGCAAAGTCAACCGCAATTATCTTGAAAAGCAAACTTGACGACACCGTACAGTTCCCAAAAGTTGCAATTGGATTAAGTAAAGCCCAGAAATTTTTACCACTCATTTCAATGGATACTCCAAGCCAATTCTCTGAATCTTTTCCTTTCAAGTCTTACTCTATGCCAGATGATATGGTGGAGCCATCGTCATCATCTGAAGTGGGCACCGGGCGCCACTCTGATGAGGAAGTGTTTTTACTAGCAACGAGCAGGCCCAAGAAACGTGCAGGGAGGAGAATATTCAAGGAGACTCGTCATCCCATTTTTAGAGGTGTTCGAAGAAGGAATAAAGATAAGTGGGTATGCGAAATACGGGAGCCTAATAAGAAAACTCGCATTTGGCTTGGAACTTATCCCACCCCAGACATGGCAGCACGGGCACATGATGTCGCTGCATTAGCATTTAGAGGCAAGGCCGCCTGCCTTAATTTCGCTGACTCAGCTTCGAGGTTGCCCGTGCCAGCTTCAATGGATGCAATTGATATTAGGAAAGCAGCTGCTGAGGCAGCGGAAGCATTTAGGCCTCAAGTATCGGAGGAACTTTCGGGTAGCAGCGAGAAGAGGCAGGGAAATGGCAAGGCTTCTGATGGTGAAGTTTCCAGCAGTGACGTTAACTTTGGGAACAAGAAAGTATTGGCCGAAAATGTGTTTTCGATAGAGAAAAATGTCCACTTCGTGGATGAAGAAGCAATGTTCGACATGCCAACGTTGCTCGTCAGCATGGCTGAAGGACTTCTACTTTCTCCACCTAGGAATTTCAATGATGCTGATAGTTATATCGATGTCTCCTTGTGGAGCTATTCAATTTGATTTGTAGTGTACATAACTGCAAATTTTGTAATACAACGCTTTGTAGGGTTTTAGATATAGATATAGGTATTCATTTTCAATTTTTGAATTCATATATAGATATAGATACTGTATTGGCATATTGACACAGGGATAGATATTCATTTTTAAGGGTAAAGAGTTACGACTTTGTGAAGTTTTTGTTCATTGTATCCAATGAGTCATGCGCAAATTCTAGGATTCGCCCCCCCTTTTTTTTTTTTTCAATTTCGTTTCTTTTGTCGGTATTGAATTATTAATTCATGAATTCCAACAAAGTTGAAAACCATCAATTCAATGCTTCCTTTCCCATAGAATGTAAGGATAGAACTGATTTCCTCTTCTTTGTAGGCCTCTTTCGCTCATGACGTCATGTTGGAGTAAGGATATACTATGTTTCAAAACTGGCTTTAGGCGAACCTTACGATTGAAAGTGAAGAGCGCGTGGGAAACTTTACAATTTGAAGCTGTTATAGCTAAGAACTGTATATATCAAATCATCTTATTTAAATTTTAATCATTTAGGCATCGAAACACGTGGAAAACAGTCTTTCTCGATTTTGATGTTTTAAACTGCACTCTGACTTGTAAGATTATGCAAATCCTTGTTCAAAAGTATAATAATTAATTCGTGGCGTTTGGATATTGACGAGTTCTTAAATGTGACTGGTTGCATTTGAGAGCAAAAATCTTTTAGTTACCTGTTTAGGCCTTAAAGAGATTAAGGCATGGTGTAACAACCTATGACCAAGCGAGGTTTTCAGCATGACAGATATGTGATAGAAACCTGGTGAGATCTTGACTTTTTACAATCGTCATCAAGTTCTAATGATAAAGCACACCCGTTTTTCACTCGCAAAATCTGAAACTCCTGACACAAACAATGAACAGGTTTAATAGCTATAGCTAAGGATGAATAATCCAAAATGAGTTGACGCTAAAACCTAATAGAACTCTGCTAAATTCAATTCCCACCACTTTCCCTTTGAAAGATTGATTTGAGTATTGAAACATATTCCGAAAATAAAATTTTGATGCCTTCCACTTTCCCTTTGAAAGATTGATTTGAGTATTGAAACATATTCCGAAAATAAAATTTTGATGCCTTCCCACATTTTCGTGTTTTCTCTTGGCCCTTGATCTAACAGTCTAACATCTTAGTTCGTCGCTAAAAAACTTCCCACATTAACCATGTCCAATATCGAAATCAAAATCAAAATGCAACTTTTCAACTATGGCGTTCATAATTTTTTTTCTGTTGTAAAACAAAATACAAACAGATTGACATTCACTCAAACTGAGTGGAAAATGCCTTGCAATTGGCAATATAAAGTCGACCAATCGAAGTAACCCTGTAAGCTAGAAGCCCTGTTAGAGGCAAGTGAGATCAACCAGGCAAGGTATGTGTTCTAAAACATAAAACGGAGCAACAATCAAAGTTGAGTTGAGCTTAATCAACCCATTGTTTGGGAGTTCGGTCTAAGGTCAAACAAGGCAGCATTCAGCTCTCAGGCGCGCTAGGCTGAGAGCTTTCTTCGTGACAGGGAGCTTTCTGGGTAGGATATCCTCGCGGAAAACTTAGACACAGATTCTTATAACATGTTGGATTCTTAACCGGTTCATAATTAAAGCGAACCCAACTCTGAAGATTCAATGAGTATAGCTCAGCATAGGTTTCATAAATTCTCCATTCACAAAGATTAACCTTGTTGTTGGCACAATCATACCTCTGTCTGTAAGCTACGAATGACCCATTAGCTGTAGTACAGTAGTATATCGTTTCGGGCAATAAATTGTACCTGAACATGAACCTGGTTTCTTGACGAGGTTTCAACCACCTGTTCCCGAGGTAATTGTCTGTTAAATCATAACGAAAGCATCTAACAGGTGCTTCATGGAACATGGAATTGGTTATGTGAATTTCATGCAATGGAAGCTCTTCGGGATTCTGGCATTCTGCATCACACATGGAGGTTTCATATAGCACCAAAATAAGCAAAGAAATGAAATTTCTAACGTTCTTGTTCATGGTGATCGTGAGTGGTATCATTTTGATGATATCGGGAACTTCGATTCAACCTATCAATTTGTAATACAGGGGAGCAAATTTTAAGTGAGAAAGATATTAAATTTCTCATTAATAACTGCTATTAGATCTCTTGAACCGATTTATTTAACTCTAATAAAAATTAATATTCATTTAAGACTCTTAATTAGAGGTTATTATGCGTATCAATTACCATAAATTATTTAAGTGAAAAAAATTACACTTTCTGAAATTTAAATCTTAAAAAATTTTAAATATCATTATTTAAAACTTAAAACTGTATAAATGTAAAAACTTTGGATTCTTACCTTAACATTTTTGTTTGTATGGAAATCACATTTGATGAATTCCACCCTGCTTCATCATTTCTTTTGTTTTGATGATGACACTACAGGTGATACTGATATCTAAAGTCAAATTGACCGTAACTATTATTATTACTTAAGGGCAAAGCTATCTGCAATGATCCCATTTGGCTGCTTATAGCTAGCAAGCGGGCAAAGCAGGGGATGCCTCGTGTTTACATTTTGCACATAAAACACGCCGTCCATGTAATTGTTTTTGTTCACATTAGATGCGTGTGTAAGAGGGCGTAGATACAAACGCAACGAGCGTGACGCGCGACCTTATACAGGAGAGTGCGCGTAATACGACCAGCTGGTCCAATTGATAAGAAAAAGTGATCCATGACCGAAACAATTCAAAAGAAACTTCAGTTTAATCTTATTTCTTTATCTTGTTTTATAAATTGTAATAAATGTATTTACCCAAAGTTCTAAACACTTTCCTAGTCTATTAAAAAAAAATTATAGATAAAAAATATTGACAATTAATCTTTAAAAGATATATCTCGATATAAAAATTGATTTAAATTTAAATATTTATAAATTTTTTATTTTTTAAAATTATAAATTATTTTAAATATTATTAATAATATCGGACATCAAATGAAGCCAGCTATGTGCTGTCTATTAATTTGCGGAATAGTCGGTTAAAAGGTTACACTGTTTTCCACCGCTATGTGCTACCACTAAAAAGCACAGCATTTTCAAGAATTATACTCTGGACTTTGGTCTTTTTTGCAGCTTAGGTGTGGCGGTAAATCTGTATTGATCAAAAAAAGGAGGCCAATTAAGTTCGCAGCAGGGCCTCACCATGTGCTGCTTTAAATCATCCTTTTAGGCTCATATATATATATATGATCTTAGGGTGGTCCATCTTGGATATTTCCATCACTTTAGCATTCAAGTAAATGTGCCTTGATCATACATATATATATGCGAATTTCAAGAATCTGGGCTTTTATTTCATCAATCGGTGCAGTTTATCTAAAAGCATGCACATTCAGCAAAGGACAAACACACTGTCGATTTATCATATACGATGATTTACTGAAGTTATGAAAATGAGCAATTGTAAAGCTGATGCAATTTAAAAAATGTTGGTCATGCACAGCTTGGGAACGTACCTCTCGCAGTGCTCCCAAAGACCCAAACCTCCGTGAACATTAAAAACATCCATCACGCAATCAGTCGTCTTGTTAACTGAACCTTTCAAAAAAAAAAAATTATCTGCTTTCATTTTAGGCTCGAAGCACAGGGACTTCAAAATTTGCAGCCTACTTAAGTTGTTTCCTCTTTGGTTTGCAGATTGAAAGTCGCAATCATTCGTCACTCACCTCGCGTGCGCTACAAAAACCGTTTTATAATCAAAGCACCCAACTCCCTCATTTTCAAATTATTATTTACCACTTTATTGGAATTCCATCGCTTACAGCCATTAGATTAGAATTTTTTTCTTTTTTTTTCTGGAGTGCTACAACGAACAAATCTACACAAAAATTTCTCTCTACAATTCCAATCCCCATTTAACATTTGGTCGCAACAATGAATCCAATTTAAAAATTAAATATGCGCAATTATCTCCCCTGCTAGCATTAGATTATATTTTTAGGGTATGTCCCCTACTTGTGAGAGAGAACACGTGTCTTGCATATGCCCCTACACAAAGATTAAAAAAAAAAAGAAAGATAGATAAACTAGATAATTGTGCCCTTGCTATCGATAATCATACTTGAAATATCAACCAATCACTAGTTAATAGTACAGTGTTAATTGCAACATAATTGCTCTAAAATCAGAATTAAAATTTATCTATGTTATCGAATTTGGGGCTACTCCAATGAAAAGAAGATTTTCTTAATAATTGACCATGATTTAGTTACTGCTGATTTGCCCCTACCTAATTTTTCATACTCTCCGTTTCATGGAGACGTGAAATTTCATCGATAAAGTTGTCCTCAAGTTTATAGCCCGTGGGCGTAGGAGGAAGGTCCGTAAATTATCCCTTAAGAGTTAATAACAATGTAGAAATTATCTCAATCCAATATCAATACAATTTAAATTTCAAAAATGAATTAGCAAGTAATAAATACACTTTAGGATATATTAAAAATAAGTAACTAAATAAAAAATTGAGATGTATCTAATAGTTTATTAATTAAAATTAATAAATTTCATTATCATTATACCAAAAATAGCTCGTAAGTATCCTTGACAGTATAACATTTCTACTTAGGATTGAAACTTGATAATTTAAACTCTTCTTTATTCAAAAAATAAGATTCCAATTTATACAATTTAAATCACATATATAAAATTAATATGCGAATGAAACATATATATGAGTTTTTGATTCAATCGTTAATATATAATTCTTTATTAAAAAAAAGATTCCCATTTATCTTTATTTTTTCAAATAAAAAAAGATAGGCGTGATCTTTTTACATAGATATCCCTTCTTTCCACATTTTGCTTTCCAATAAGCAATACTGTTGATTAAGTAATTAACAAGTTGAATATCACTATTTAAATATATATGTATGAATATATATATATATATATATATATTCTTAGAGCCCTGATTGACCAATGAGAGCTTTAGGTTTGAAGACCATTTCAAATTGTTTTTCTCAAAAACTGTTGTAATTAAGGAAAATGAGAATCAAATTCGATGGTCAGTATACTACATTAATTATTGTAAGATTTGCTGGAAAGACGGACACACGTGGCTAAACGCGTGAAGAAAGGGCAGCCCTCATCTGATCTCATCTTCCTCCAGTATCGCTGCATGCATGGAAGATAGAAAGCACATCATTTTCAAATTTGTCAAAAGGTGAACTACTGGTGTCTCTCAAGCCACTCTCGCAAACGCCAATTACACAGCCAAAAAAAAAAAGCCAAATAAACAAACTTTTATATGGCATTTAATTCACCAATTCAGAAAAACCATTAAAATATTCAATCTTAAGATTCAAAAGCTGAGACGACATTATCAAAATCACCAACACGAAGAAGAAGTATCTAAGCTATCTCTTAAGAAACTTACTTCTCCCCCATAAATCTCTGTCTTTTTTTCTTTTTTTGGTTTTTCCATTCTGTCTCTCTGCAAATTTAACCTTCTGTGTTTCTTTGTTGTACTGAAAGCTGCTAGTCTTTCTTCTAAAGCCTTTTTGTACTACAGATTGTTTAGATTCTGTTTTAAATGCTCTCTTAATTACTCGAGTTCTCATCATCATGCAACATTGCTTCCAGCTATAACAACTAACAACACTCTTTTTATTTTACAACACTGAAATTCTTCACCCAGTTTAGTTTTTTTTCTTTTTTTCTTAATTATGGCTTTGATCAACATTCCCACTGATCATATTAAGCTGAGGAAAACACTTTCGATCGAGAAAAAACAATTGATGCTCAAAGATTATCTCCGAGATGATCTGAGTTCGTGTTCTTCTAGTGGTTTCAAATCGTTTCCACGTCGCCAGTGTTGCACCACCGTCAGGTTTCTTCTCGAGTCCGACTTGAATAAATCAAAAGGTAATTACGCAAGCACTACTAAACGACTTCTGAAAAGGAAGCCAGGTTCCACCACCATTTCAGCTCTGCAAAGAGGTTCAGAGGCTGTTCTTAACGCCGTCAAGCTACTGCCTTTTCCTTCCATCAAGTCATCTTCACAGTCGTTGAGAAGCAACAGTTCGAGGAAAGGCCATTTACCCAGGAGTTTTCCAAGGAAGCTCTTCAAAAGAAGCTTTTGGAGAAAAGCCAACAAGGAAGATCATGGTGAGATCCAACGCTGGAAATTGTTTCGTGAATTTCTCCAAGAGAAAAATCAGCCACGTGATCAGAATACTATTACCAACGCCTACACAACCGACACCTCTTCTACGACTATGATTACCAGTAGGGTCGCTAAGACCAGAAGCAGAAACAGCAACAGTTGGGCTGAAAGTGAATTCACTGCCGATGTTTTACATTCTTCGGGCGGTAATTCCGAAAGATCAAGTGAAAATGGTGTCGATGACAATAAAACAAATTTACCCGAGGAGAGAAAAGGCAGCAACATGGAAGGCGTAACAGTCGATGAGGATTCTATCCCCTTCACAAAGGTAAAGAGAGATTCATTCAATGTTTCGCGTGATATTATTATTTTCCCTCTCCATAGCTGGCGTTCTCTGATTGGTTGTTGTCTTATTTTTACAATTTTGTAATTTTCCTTTTGGGAATAAATTTAGTACAGCGTACAGCTCGGAGCTGTGGAATTAAATTCCGAACGAGCTTTTCGAGGCCTAACGATCGGACGGCAGAATAAACTCGAAAAAGCATCGAATTTCATAGAACTTGAGATGCACCATATAATTCCTTAATTTTCTTCTATATTATTATTTATAACCTAAGCTTTTGGATTTTACCTATTTATCCTTAAAAAAATTTATATATAATATTGGAATATCTTAACCAAAAAAAAACTTATTATGAAATAAATTAAGATGCTAGTTGTTGGTGCTTTTAATTGGGTTAAGTATGGGCGGTATTTGAATTAGGTTGGTTTTCTTTCGTGTCGGTTGGAAAGGAGAATTGGCAGCTTGGCTAATTATATATATTGCATAAAACAATATAATTAAAGTCTAAATGGATTCCGTTTTGATTTTGTTGGATTGACATCGATTTGTATGTTATTTGATATATATATATATATATAATAGTTCGTGAATTCTAGTTCTAGGCCTAATAGGCGTTTGATTTGTATCTGTTTCTTGAATATAGTTGTGAAAAGTGTTGTATAAAATTAAAATGCTTTCTAATAACAGTAAACAGTAGTTATAGGGTATTTGTTTGATTCTTGGTTGCTTACTGGTATCTCATTTCGAAACCCAAAAAATAGTATTGTCCGAATAAAATTCAAATTAGGACTTGGAAAAACTTGTCCGATTAATTGCCGGAAAAATAAATTTCGGTCTTGAGGAAAGTGTTAACTGATAACTCAAAATTGGCACATGAACAGGATTGGCCAAACGAAGAAGGAAAGGAACAGTGTAGTCCAGTATCTGTTTTAGATTGCCTCTTCGATGATGATGAAGAAGAAGAAGAAGAAGAAGGCAACTTGGCCCGTGTGGAGCTGGAAGGTCCCTCTCTCTCTGTATCTGTCTTTTCTTCTGACATATAAATCGCTTACTTTATATAAGAGTAATTAACAAACATTCGTACGTGATTAACAAACAGGGATAAAACAAAAGCTCATGCGAAAGACTCGAATGTTTGAGAGCCTCACTGATCAGGTGGAGCCAGTGGATTTGGAGAAACGAATTACACTGGCAGAGCTTGAAGATGAATCACTCGAATCCCCCAAGGAAGAAGTCTACTCAGTGTCTGTAAACAACAATGGCAACATGTCTGATGCAGAAGATAATAAGCAAGAAAAAGATAGAGAAGCAAATGAAAAACTACTTAAGCTATTGAAAGCCAAGATCCCATTAGAGTCAGAGAGTAATTTCAAGCTTAAGGCTGATAATCTATTGTTAGATTTCTTCAGGGAGAGATTATTAATGGTGGAAGATAATAATGCTAAAGGGGTTTTTGATATGGGACTTGAAGGTCTTGGGCTCGACATATTCAAGGTGGCTGAGGATTGGGATAATGGGAACCCTCCAGAATTGGTTCAAGGATGGGAGGTGCAGGAAGGTAGAAAAGCGTATGTTAAAGAAATGGAGAGAAACGAAAATTGGAGAGACTTCAATGAAGAAAAGGAAGAGATGGGATTAGCGGTAGAGCTTGAGGTTTTCAGTTTGTTGGTGGATGAGTTAGTAACTGATCTCTTCTGAGTTTTGTTCACTCATTTGGATTTGAGACGTTCAAGTTCTATATATTATGAGGAAAAAAAAAAAAGAATACTGAGGTCTAAGACATGACTCTGAAGAAGGCAATTAGAGGTATTTTGATTTAATCTTTTTTCTTTCTCGTGAGAAAAAGATTGTGAAGAATGCAAATTCTGAAATTTTGGAGATCAATCGTTCTCTTCTTTGGTACCTCTTTTAGGAGCAGAAAAGGTATATGAGAATATCCTTCAAATAATTTTCCGTTTTTGGCCTTTTCGCTTTTTCAATCTTGTGTCATTTGACTTTTTGACTCACACGACGGCGACTCATTTTGACTGACATGTGAAAGTTGAGGGGTAAAGTCAAGCAAGAAATTTTAAGTTGGATTTGAGTAATTTTAGTTTTATTTTAAATAAAAATTATATTATTTTTAAATAAATTTAATTAAAAGCATTTATAGAAGGTGAGTTTGATGTCAAAATTAATTGTGTTCTAATCCAGTAATTACTCATGAGTATGTTTCAATATTTAATAAATTTGAATAAATGGATATTGTTATTTAAGTTACATTTAAATTCATATAATAATTAAATTTAAATATCACGTAAAAATATTTATATTTAACTATTTAAAAATTACGTCTATCCAGTTATCTTATATTTTAATTTTGACTAATTACCAATTATTCGAAATTGGATAGTTATCGTTTTCTTTCACAAGTTGAAAGAAAAATTCTACTTTTCAAGATTAATAAAGTATAAACCCATGGCCCTAACATGCAAGGAATGGTCTAGGCTTCATACCAAGTACTCAGTGGCAGTTCCTTTCACCGTGAGAGAAGACGACGACGTATCGTCTTATTTATCTATAGATACACACACAAAAATGGACCACGTGCATATTCTGACATTATTAAGGCCAAGCCCATGATAGTGGGGCTACTCAGACAATTAAACAAGCACATGGCCCGCCATAGCTTCGAAAATCAATCCGACAGTCTCAGTTAAAAGTCTAGTTCCACCACTTGATCGGACGGTCATAATTAACCCATTCCCGATTTCAAAGCTTTTCCATAATTAATTCCAAATTAGAAAAAAGTCCCTCTCTGTTTTCGTAGCCTGGAGCAAAAGCCATCAAAAAAAGTTTTGGCTTTTTGAACCCTAAAATCTTTGCTTTTTTTTTTTTGGTTAAACCCTCATTGAACTGCCCAATCTCGCCATGAATGGTACGAAAAGATTTACCTTATCGGGCTCTGCCGCCGATGCAAACGACTCTGCTGTGAGTTTTCTGAAATTTCAAATGTTTTTAATTAAATTTTTAAAAATCGTTGTTGCTTCATTGTTTCTTACCCTGAATTGATAGCATAACTCTAACTTAATGTTCTTTGTTTTATTTTGTTCTTCTAAATGCATTTTCAGTAGTGATTTGTTGATAAGATTTTGTGGGTTTAATTGAGTTGTAAAGTTTTATTGATTAGGAAGTTAATGAGCTCTAAACTGAAGGGGAAAAAAGTGTTAAAATTCTAATTTTTTTCCATGTTTTTTATTTTAAGTTAGCTGAAAAGTATCTTATTCTTTTTTGAATATTTGGATTTGGGCTTATTGGATTTTCAAGAATGGACTTGACATTGATAGAAGCTGAAATTGTTGAACATAGCTGTCATTGTTAATGTTTTGTGTCAGCTGCGGTTCTTTCTGAGTGATGA
>JBBYHK010000022.1:14290239-14386777 GCA_038382065.1 Adansonia grandidieri | reverse complement strand
CTTGGAAATCAAATTCTTTCATCTCTGGCTTTTAGATTGTCACAGGATACACTTGATGTAAGATTATATTCTCCAAACAAATTTAATGGAAATTCAAAATGTTTTGTCAGGCACAGTTGGGCACGTAACCCAGCTGTGGTCCCAAATCTCCATGCCACCATCCATAACTGAATTTAATTCTGTTAGGCCATGAAGGGAAGCCATTTTGTTGCAGGCACCACCCAACCTAACCATGATCAACCAATCAATGGTTAACATCGTAGCCTTAATGCAAAATAATGGCTCTATCAGTCAGCAGTAACTAACATCTTTACTATTGAATGTAAGACTAGGGCTAGTCCAAAGAAAAGAGGATTTTTCCAATAATTCACTATGATTTTCTTATCTTGTAGTATCATATCATTTACTACTGCTGATATTCCCCGACCTAATTTTTCATTCTCAGCTATTATGAGACGTGTTCAAGCCCATACCCCTTGAGTCTAGGGGATGCAACATAGATTTATTGATCTTTTCTATAACTATTTTTTATCACCTCCCCCCCCCCCAAATGAAAAACTGTTTCTCATCTTAATTTCTCATTTGACAAAGTAAAAACCATAAGAATATATTTCAATTTGAAACACATATATAAGTCGATATGCAAATGAAGTGATTGTAAAACTGGAAATATGCAATTGCGCAAAAGAGCATTTTGATTTAAAATAACAGGATTCCAAAATCTATCCTTAAATTTTCAATTCATTTTTAAGCATGATCTTTCCACGTAGGATCAACGAGCCGTGATTGAAGGAGATCTTAAGTTTTAAAACTTTTTCAAAACTCAATCTTGACGTACTAATGGTTGCAATTAAAGAAATGAGATCGTTTGTACTTTTTTTTTTGAAAAAATTATATTATATGATCTAAGATTTCAAATATTAAAAAATATTTTTGAAATATAATTATAAAATACGTAATGATCAATTTTCCTAAAGAAAATGAGAATCAAATTGCATGGTTAATTAATACTATTTTATTATAAGATTTGTTGCAAAGACAGGCACACGTGACTAAGCACGTGAAGAAAGACCAGGTGGATCCTTGCATCCTTCCTCCAGTCTCGCTGCCTGCATGGAAGATAGCACATTAGTTTCAGACTTTGTCAAAGGTCAACTAGTGGTCTCTCAGACCAAATCAAAACCAACCCCCCCCCCCTTTCACTGTAATAATAAATTATATATATATAATCTAAAGTTACTTGCATTTAATTCACCAATTCAAAAAACCCATTAAAATATTCAGACTTAAATTCAAAAACTGAAACAGCAAGAAAAAAAAAAAAAAAAAAAGCAGCAGCAGCAGCATCCAGTAAGCTTCCCTCTCCTTTTAAATCTTTACCCAATTACCCTTCACCACCTTAAGAACGTACCTCTCCTTCCATTTCCTTTCCCCTACGTACAAATCTCTCTCTTTCTCTTCTCAAATTTTCCTTTTCTATGTTCCTTTTTTTGTAGTAAGTTGCTACTCTTTCTGCTAAAGCCTTTATGTATTGATTATTCTGAAGTCTGTTTTAAATGCGTTCTTATCTCCTTCAAGTTTTCATCATCATATCCAGCATTGCTTGCAGCTGTAACTACTAACATAACTCTTTTTGTTTAAAATCCTGAAATTTTATTCACCTGGTGTTTTTCTGTTCATAAATATGGCTTTGATCAGTATCCCCACTGATCATATTAAGCTTAGGAAAACGCTTTCGATCGAGAAAAAACCATTAATGATGCTCAAAGATTACCTGAGAGATGATTTGAGTTCGTGCTCTTCTAATGGTTTCAAATCGTTTCCACGTCACCAGTGTCGCACCACCGTCAGGTTTCTTCTCGAGGCTGACTTCAAGAAATCGAAAGATAATTACTCGAGCACTGCTAAACGGCTTCTGAAAGGAAGTCGTTTGAAGCCAGGTTCCTGCACCGTTTCAGCTCTGCAAAGAGCTTCAGAGGCCGTTCTTAACGCCGTCAAGCTGCTCCCTTTTGCTTCCATAAAGTCATCTTCACCATCGTTGAAAATAAACAGTTCGAGGAAAGGACAATTTCCCGGGAGTTTTTCAAAGAAGCTCTTCAAAAGAAGCTTTTGGAGAAAAGCTCACAAGGAAAATCATGGTGAGATCAGACGCTGGAAATTGTTTCGTGAATTTCTCGAAGAGAAAAATCAACCGTCTGATCAGAGTATTATCACCAACGTCGACAACACCGACACCTCCTCTAAAACCATCGCTACCAGCAGGGTCTCGGCGAACACTAGCAGTAACAGTCGGGCTGAAAGTGAATTTACTGCGGATATTTTACAATCGTCGGGCGGTAATTCCGAGAGCTCTAGCGAAAAAGACGGCGTAGAACGCAAAACAAATTTACCCGAGAAGGAAGAAGTCAGCAATGTAGTAGGCGTAACTGTCGGTGAGGATTCCATCAACTTAACGAAGGTAAAGGGTGTGAGATTTTAATTCAATGTTGGCGTGTTTAATTAAATATTTGCTCTGTCTGTTGGTGGCGTTATCTGATTGGTTGTTATCTTATTATCACTATCTTCCTTTTTCTCTTTCCTCTCTATGGCATAATAAAACTTGGTAAGGGATGTGAAGGGAATTTAAAGTTTGTTGAGGGTGCGATCGCAGAAGGTAAGAGAACAGCTGGACGTGGGACAGCATTCCTTTCGTTTCTCACGTGTGGAGTATTTATTGGTAAATGATAGGGTACATCTGGAAGCTATGGAATTAAATTCTCAAGGAACCTTTCGAGGCCTAACGATCCCGCTACACGTTGTCTCTTCTATGGGATCAACGGCTTAGAAACTCAAAAAGAGCATCCAATTTAATAAATAATACACGAGATGAGGTGTACCGTATCAATCTTTTTCTTTTCTTTTATAATTTATCATATTAATTTCGTTTTTTTATAAATTGGTATTGAAGTTTTTTTTTAATTTTATAAAAAAGTTATCCCATACATATTTTAAATTATTTTTTATTTTTAAAATATATGAGATATATATTATGATCTTAGTATGTTACCTATAAATTTTAAAATTTTCAAAAGGAGTATGATAATTTATTATAACCTTAAGTTTTTTATTACACTGTTTATCATTATAAAATTTATTTTGGAATGTCTTGCCTTGCCAAAAAATTAAAACTTTTGTTCGGAATAATAATGATGTTCGTTGTTAGTGGGTGCGTTTAATTTAATTTCATTAAGTAGTTTTTGGAATTAGGTTGGTTTCTTTCATGTTTTGTTGAATTGGCAACTTAATATGCATATTATTATGAATCTTATTTTATTTAATATTTTATGTATCCCTTGAATCAAAATTAAGACACAGTTTTGTGCCTTGAATTTTTATTGTTTGTGTTTGCTTCTGCCAATATATATTATATATATATATATATAAAGTAATATTGTTCCTTTTCTGTTCTGTTAAGAATTAAGATATATAGTATTAAATTTCACTTTATATTTATAATTTTTTTAATTAGCTTTAATAAGGTTTGAAACATTAATAATATGATGGGTAAGCAGATGTGAAGTCGTTGAGGAAGTAGTGAGTTGACCTACTTAACTACTCTAATTAACAATATTTAAAAAAAAAAATTAACCTTGCTGTACTTGTAGTAGGCCTTCGGTTTCTGTCTGCTTTTCAAGTGTAAGATCTCTTTTAACATGCCGAACGGAGCCAATAACAAGCATTGACGATGACACCAACCACTCTCTTATATTTGGATCCTAAATTTTCTATAATTATCTAAAACTTACTATCATCCTTAGTTTGACTTCGGTTTTTCTTGAAGTATTTTTTTAGAAGAAAATAAAAATGTATTACTTACTAGCATAGTTTAGTTATTACTCTATGTGTGTGTGTGTATATATATATACATATTTATTAAGTAGGTTATATTTTAAAGATTATGAAAAAAATTATATAAATTAATTAAATTAAATCTTTGGATTTTAATTTAGTAAGTATTAATATATGTTTTCATCCTTGGTTTGTTCTTACTTTCACTGTGACTTCCCATTTAATTAAAAAAAAGAAAAAAAAAACCTAAATATAACACAAATTTTGACTAGGAATTATGCAAAACAACTATAAACAGGTAGTCAAAGATTAAAGCTCCGATGAACTTTATAACTTCTTCGACTGATTGCTGGACTATATAGTATATAGTCATCCCTTTTTGAGATACATCGATCTCGTTGGATAGTTGGAGTTAAACTGATAATTCAACGAATTGGAACACAGGAACAGGATTGGCCAAACGAAGAAGGAAAGGAACAGTTCAGTCCAGTGTCTGTTCTAGATTGCCCCTTCGATGATGAAGAAGAAGACAATAGCTCTCCTTTCGAAGATGACTTGGCTCGTGTGGAAGGTCCCTGATCTCTCTCCCTCTCGTATCTGTTTCTTTCTCAAATATATCCCTTTGATTAACAAGAGTTACATTTGTGGTTAACAACAGGAACAAAACAAAAGCTCATGCAAAAGGTGGTTCGAAGGTTTGAGAGCCTGGCTCAGCTGGAGCCAATGGACTTGGAGATACGAATTGCCATGGCAGAGCTTCAAGATGAATCATCGCTGCCTGTGAACAACAATGGCGACATGTTTGAAGAAGATAAGCAGGAAAAAGATAGAGAAGCAAACGAAAAACTACTTAAGCTATTGAAAGCGAAAACCCCATCAGACAGTTTCAAGTTTAGGGCTGATAATCTATTGCTAGATTTCTTTAGGGAGAGATTAATGGTGGAAGAAAATAATGCTAAACGGCTTCCTGATATGGGACTTGAAGATTTCGGGCTCGACTCATTCAAGGTTGCAGAAGATTGGGTTAATAGGAATCCTCAGGAATTGGTTCTAGGATGGGAGGTGCAGAAGGGTAAAAAAGCGTATCTGAAACAAATGGAAACAAATGAAAATTGGAGGAACTTCAATGACGAAAAGGAAGATGTAGGATCAGCGGTAGAGCTTGAGGTTTTCAGTTCGCTGGTAGATGAGTTATTAACTGATCTCTTTTGACATCTTTTTTGAGACATCGGTTTGCTAAGGTTTTAAGACATGACTCAAGGTGGTTTTCCTCATTTGAAGACTGTGACGAAGGATTTAGTTTGAATGACTAAACCCACCTTGAAGAAGACAATTAGAGTTGTATTATTGTCTTTCTTTCCTTTTTTTTTTTTTCTTCTTTTTATTTAACCACTCATTTTCTCCTTTCTCAAGAGAAAATATTGTGAAAAATATTCTGAAATTTTGGTGAACAACCAGTTCTTTTTAGCCGTACTTTCTCTTTTTCAAGCATAATGGGAAATCATCCTTTTACGGGCAATGGCTAATACGTGGCCAACAGTGAGAAAGATACAATTTCTGCAAGCAAAATCATCCTAAAAGTTATATCTGTCTTTCTGCTATACATGGATTCAGCTAATTTACATCCTACATCTTCTTCTCTCTTTTTTATATATTGTATGCATTAGGAACTTGATTTCAAAAATTTGCTGATAGTATATTATCTCCCACTTGAGGTGTGTTAGTGTTAAGATTCGGGTATGCTGCCGATGAATCGTGATTCATTCATGCTTCCTATCAGTTTTGGATATTTCTATCAATCTATTTCTCGAAGATTGATGATTATTATTGTTGTTTATGGATTGAGAATTTGAGATTTGGTTGCATTCAAATTGGATCTTGAATGTGATTTATTTTCTACCAGACTCGGCACCGATCCAATAACATTATTATATTAACTATTAATATATTTTATAACAAATTTAACTTGAATGCCTTTAGGATTTGATGGTTAATTATTTGATGACACAATTGAAGCCGGAAGTCTTTATTTATAATTAAACTTTTTATATATCAATAAATCAAATAATTTTTAATATGACGGTTACAATTATACATATATATAAATATCTTTTAAATAAATTTAAATTTTAACTTTAAAATTTTTAAAAAATTAAAGTAATTATATTTAACTAAATCTTTAAGCTTTCATAAACTCTAAGCATATTTAGGCCTTTCAAAATTTTTAAAATATGAAATTTATTTTGATAAGCTGAGTTATTTAATGTAACTTGTATATTTAAATATGAGTAGACGAGCATGGCTCGTGACCTGTGAGCTTATTTGTCTTACTAAAAAAACCGACGAAGCCCAAAAACAAACAAAGCTGTGGATTGGGCTGGAAGAATTTAACAAAAGCCTTTCCAGTTTTCCACGTAGCCCGAATAGAGTATAGCCAACGAGATTTTTTTTTTTTTTTTGAATCTTTTAAATTTAAAATAAAGCAAGCGAGAAATTTGGTTATTCTCTCAGTCCCGGCGCAGGAAATGTGCAATAATTGCATATGGTTCATCATATTAGTAGCAATAACAATAACAATAAATTAAATAATGGGATCACGAATCGCGACTTTGGAATGCTGAACCCGTGCACAGTACGTTCCTCCTTGGATCTCCATATTCCTCGACTTTTTTTACGCGCTCACCGCCTTCCTCCTTGCAACCTTTTTTTTTTTTTTTTCAGTTACAACCTAATAATTTTAAATACAAATTAAATACATCATGTAAATATAATATAAAAATAATATATATAACACACATATAAATACAAAATGAATAAATTAAAATTTATACAAAAATTATTAATGTAATAAATTTTATATATTTTTAATAAGTTAAATATAATTATTATATATATAAAGTAACATGAATACTCGCATAATTTCCCAAGGGGCGTTCGAAAATTCAAGATGGAGTTAGCTTTCGTGGATCCCACTCTACGAGCCGCCATGACACGTGGCTTGAAAAAGGTCATGTACACGCTATGGTGAGATCTGCTCTGCTAGCTTACCACCGTTTCTCATATATCGCGCGTTCTTTTCAGTTTGCGATAAATTCATCAGCTTACCGCCCTTTATAATATTGGGTTATACTTTATACCGTATAAATATATATATTTTTTATTTTTTTTAAATTTTGTATATATAATATTTACTTTGAGAAAAGTAAATTTTATTATTTATATATTTATATTATATTTATATACTTTATCATAATATAATTATATTTAAAATATTTTATATTTATATTAAATTTAATATATTAATAATTTGTATTATAAATTTTAAAATAATATTCATATTGTATTATGCTTTAATGATTATATATATTTCATATTTATATAATTGTATATAATATTATTAGCTATAGAGAAATGAAAGTATAAGGTGGGATTATTTCAATTCTTACTAAAAAAATAAATCCTTATTAAAATGTCATTCATCGCGTATATCCATGTTACTTTTTTCTATAAATATTTATTATTTGACAAATATCAAAAAAAAGATTTTAAAATATTAATTTATGAAATTATATGTTCGTAAATCTTTATGCATCACATAAATCAAATTGTTTTTTTGGGACAATAAATATTAACCATATGCCCAAGCGTAAAATACACTCATTAAAATTATTATGCTAAATAAATTTAAATTAATGATTAATTGCATTTAATAAACAATTATTATAAATACTAATTTGGTTAATTTTAACAAGTACCTACAATATTCTCTAAAGAGAAAATAAAATTAAAAAGAAAATAATATGGTCGATAAGAAGAAAGATCAAATTAAAATACTTCTTTAAATAACAGTCAAGAATTATTTTCAGACAAAAAAATATTAATCTTGAATATTAAACGCTTGCAATTTAAATAAATAGATAAATTTTAATATTTATATTTGATTTATATGAATTGGATAATAATAATAATAATAATATTAATAATATTAAAAATGAAATTTTTATGGATTGATTCCATAATTAAAGTTGAAAATCAATAAGAATAAAATTCAAAGACTACATGTGATTTAGATAAGAGCAAATGCCATCCAAACCCACAAGTCAAAACTCTCCAAACTATAAACAGTTTTGTTAGCATCTTTGATTCTATTTTCTCGAGAAAACAACTTTCCGAGAATTTGAAGAGAAACCCAAATCTCAACAAAAATATTTAAACGATGGGTTGGGAACGAAGCTTGATCTTGAGTGACTCTTTCCTTCTCTTTCTCTCACCTCAAATATATCGTATTTCTTTCCTCTTTTAATTCGTAAGCACTATTTGCCACCGTTTTGCCGAATAGAGAAAGAAATGCAAAAGCCCTTAACCCTCCATAAATCTATTTGATACAGCCACTTTATTTTTAGTGCGGGGGACAGAGTAGAGGAGAAGTCTTTTACCTTATAAATCTCCTTTTGATACTTTCCTTCTTGATGTTACTATAATTATTAAAATCCACCTTTTTCTAGTTTTCAGTTCGGGGTAATAAAATTAAAAAAAAAAGTTAGTTGAAGATCCTTTTGTCATCCGTTTTCTGGGTCTTACTCCGATTCGTTGAACAGGGTTTGAATTTATTTTTTTAGGAGTTGAGGTTTAATAATCAGGGACTTATTGAAAGGAGATGAAAAACGAGGATCAAGAAAGGTCTTTGTTTGGGATTTCCCTTACGGATAGACCAAAATGGCTACAGTTTCTTATTTGTTCATCTGGATTCTTCTTTGGTTATCTTGTTAATGGCGTTTGTGAGGTTTGTTCTTGCTATTTTTTTTTTTAATTATTTGACCCTTTTGGGGTGTTCAATTAGAAACTTTCATAAAAAATTTTCATTTTAGTGTTGCTTTGAACCGGTCATTTTATTTGCAATGGTTTCTTGACTCTGCATGTGACCAATTCCCAGTCATGCATGCTGGGTTTTTTTATTGTTCTGGGTTTTCCTTGTGTTTGGTTGCTGAGGAAAATATGGAAAAGAAGGGATTAGAAAATTCTAGTAGTATTTTTTTTTTTTTTTGTATTATCTGTTTGTCAAAATTTGTCATAAGTAGTTTGTACCAGTTTGATGTATATGATTAAATGATTCAATGAATACATTTTTCACTCTGTTTTTGGGTTTAAATTCCCATTTCACTCTGATGATTATGTGTTCTTTTGTTTCATTGTAGGAATATGTGTATAATAGGCTTCAGTTCAGGTACATTCTTTATAAATTTCCCGTATTTTATTTTATTTTTTTAAATTTCTTAATATTCCAGCTTACACAAGTATACCTGGATTTTCATGACTTAAAATCTTGCAAATGTTTCAGCTATGGATGGTATTTTACTTTTGTGCAAGGATTTGTTTACCTGATATTGATACGGCTTCAAGGCTTTACCATGAAACAAATGGTCAATCCCTGGAAAACATATGTGAAACTATCGGCTGTTCTCATGGGTTCTCATGGATTAACCAAGGGTTCATTGGCTTACCTTAACTATCCTGCACAAATTATGTTTAAATCTACGAAGGTAACAAGTGAAGGAACTTGTGTAAAAATTGCTTGTTTTTTTATTCTTTCTTTAGCTAAATAGAGACATGTTTTCTTGTACTCAAGTTTATCAGAATTCAAAATAATTGTGTGTGTGTGTGTGTATCTCTTTTGAAGCTATTATAGCATTCTGCAACAAAATTTAAGGTGCATTTTCTTTTTCACTGTTCACTCTAGCACATGACTGTTATTGTCTGAAATTTTAGGTACTGCCAGTTATGATTATGGGTGCCTTCATTCCTGGCCTGAGAAGGAAATACCCATTTCATGAATACATCTCTGCTTTGCTTCTTGTGGTTGGTCTCATCCTTTTCACCTTAGCAGATGCTCAGACATCTCCAAATTTTAGCATCATTGGTGTTATAATGATTTCGGGTGCTTTAATTATGGATGCATTTCTGGGTAATTTTCAAGAAGCAATTTTCACCATGAATCCTGAAACAACACAGGTTAAGCCATCAAAAGTTCCTTATTTTCTGTTTGAAAAAAACCAGAACTATCACCATTAAAGTGCTAACAATTTTATGCTTATGGATACATACAGATGGAAATGTTGTTCTGCTCAACAATAGTTGGCATTCCTTTCTTACTTGTGCCAATGGTTCTAACGGGAGAGCTTGTTAGGGCATGGAATTCTTGTTCTCAAGTAAGGAGCAATGGTTCCCCTGCCCCCACCCAACCCCCCACTCTTTCATTTTATTGATTTTATTCTTTCTTGCAGACCCTTGCCCCCCCTGCCCTGCCAGGGGCCATGTCTGCCTAAAATAACATTTTATTTATGTGACTTTAAACCAGAAAGTACTAGTTTGAAGTCATGTACAACGTGCACGCTAGTTCCGGGAAATTTATTTTTATTGGAGAAATCAATGATTTGGTAGTTGACCTTTCTGGTTAGTGTATAATACAATTCTCCACGTCGGACTTATGAAGAGTTACTTTCATTCCTCTAGATTGGACATTGGGAGTAGGTGAATAGCTGACATTTAGGAGATTTTATGGGAAAATTACTGTTATAAATTATTCTCAATTACAAAATGACATGCTTCTGGGACCATCAGTTGTTCATTTGTTCTATTTAGGTGGACCTAGCAGATAACCCCCAAAAAGGACACACGCACATGAGTAATGGCTTAAAGGCTCCTGATGTTATTCTACTTGCATCTTGTCTCTTACTCCACTGGCATGATCCTACTAAAAAAAATTTTACTGAAGAGCACCTTGATTACTATTCCTTTCTTCGGGACATCCGTTTTCAATGTTTTGATTTGATTATTAGCATAATCTCTTGTAACTATTGATAACGAGTTTATCTATGTCGATTGATTGCAGCATCCATATGTGTACGGGGTATTAGTGTTTGAAGCCATGGCCACATTCATCGGTCAAGTCTCTGTTCTATCCCTGATTGCCATTTTCGGTGCAGCTACAACTGCCATGGTAAAATTATACTTTTGTAGTTTGTTTCACTAAAAAGATCCATCCTCAAAACTACTTCATGATTTCAACGAAATGTACTCTTGTAGATAACAACTGCTAGAAAAGCTGTCACTTTGTTGCTGTCATACATGATATTTACGAAACCATTAACCGAACAGCACGGTTCAGGGCTGTTGCTCATATCCATGGGAATCATATTGAAGATGTTGCCAGATAGTAAAGCAGCACCTAGGATCCCAAGATCAGATGTAAATGCCAAGCTCCCAAAAACCTCTCCCAAAGAAGTGGAAAGTGTAGTACTTGAAGAAGATGAAGAGAGAAAGTCTCTAGTCTGAACAAGTACGTGCAAATTATTCAGAGGTTTAAGCCTCTAGTTCAAGATTGCCATTTTTTGTTTCTGTCTGTATCAAATGTTGTCGCATTCAATTCAGTAATTTCATATTCTATGCAATTATTTCAAATGCTTTTTGCTAATTGGTGCTCTTTTTTGTATCTTTTTTAATATTAATTAATATATTATTTATAACAACAACATTATGTTAAATTTAGTGGTTCATAAATTATTCATTATTTTTACACATTGAGTTAAAGATATTATGGTATTAGTAACATTTTAAAATAGTAAATTTTTTCGTGAAAGTGCTTGGTGAAGCTCGTAAAAATGGGTTATCTAGGTTTTAAGTAAAGAAAAAAAAGTACTAAGCGGCAGTGCTTTTCTAATCGGGTTTAATTAACGGGTTTTTATAATGAGTTTTTATAGGTATCTTTTAATTATTTAATTTTTTTTTTTAAAAATAAAATAATTATATATATATATATATCTTCGTAATGTTATGAGAGAAATACCTTAACAGGTATTCATTCCCTTTCATAATGTTACGAGAAAAATACGACGTGTGTCCCTTTATATTTACTTTTCTGTAACGTGGATCCTCTTGCATTATTAAGGCCAAGCCCATGATCTAGTGGGCCCAAGGACAATTAAACAGCCACGTGGCCCACTATGCGCCGGAAATCAATCCGATGGTGCCAATTAAAAGTTGTGTTCCCCACCTGATCGTACGATCATAATTAATCCCAAATTTGAAAAAGTCCCCCGTCTCTTCAAGTAGCCTGAAACAAAAGCCATCAAAAAATTTTTGGTTTTTAACCCTAAAAACCCTCCTTTTTTTAATTTAAAACAAAATTCATTGAATCGCCCAATCTCGCCATGAAAGGAACGACGAAACGGTTTGCCTTATCGGGGTCGGCCGCCGATACCGACGATTCTGCTGTGAGTTTTCTGAAGTTTCAGATATTGTTAGTTAAATTTTTAAAATTTTGTTACTTCGTTGTTTCCTACCCCGAATTGATAGCATAACCCTAATTTGATGTTGTTTGTTTTATTTTATTCTTATCGATGCTAAAATGAAGAAAGCTGGGATTTTTAATTGGATTTTGTTTATTATGTGTTTAATTGAGTTGTGGAATTTCATACATATGAAGTAAAACTAAAGAAAAAATTTGAATCTTTTGCTATTTTTTTTAATTAGCTGGCAGGTATTATAGGAGTATTGGAAGTTTTCTTTTTCATTTTTAAGATATTTGGATGTGAGTTTATTGAATTTTCAAGAGTAGACTTTGGGTTGATAAAAACTAAAAGTGTTGAACGTAGCTGTCGTTGTTAATGTGTCGTTTCAGCTGCGGTTTTTCTGATCTATGATGCTACAGAAATAATGTTTAGAAAAGCCGTAAAAACTATCCGAACAATGAAATTGAGCAAACTAGTTTCATTTATGGAAGGAAACCGAAAATGAAAAACTGATTTCAAGCAGTAAATAAAAAGAAGAATGACTTTAACTAGTATTTTACTTGTCAAAAGATAACAGTGTGGATGCATTGTTTGAGAGGGGAGTGATTATGGCTATCATGCGTAAGTACTTAACAGTCAGTTCTTATCATTAGATGTTTTGATGCGTCATTCAAGTTGTTGAGTCTTATTATATACCCAACGGTGGTGCAGTTCCGTAGGAAAAGAATAATGGAAGGATCTCCTTTTGATGCTCAAAGGGCAGAACCATCCCATCAGCAGCCGACGGCAACACCAGCATTAGACCCGCAGAGAGCTAAGCTGTCTTGGCAGCATGTGACAACTCTCAACACCCAATTTGCAAGGTCCTACCTCTCTATCTACTTTATTATGCGATGTTTCATGTTTCAACAGCTTACTTGTGCTACATATGTTTGCTAATGACCAAGAGATGTGATCTTTTGCTACTTAGAAAGATGTTATTTCCATATTAATATCTTACCAGTCCTTAGAATAGCCTGGTTTCTTGCTTCTGTTGTCTTTGGACCTTACTGAACTTATAGGTTTGTATTTATTTCTCCATAACAACATTTTATTTTAACAGTTGGGTGCAATCGCAGCTGAAGAATCACCCTGATGAGCTTTGGCATGATGGTGTTCAAGACTACCTAACTCATGCTTCAAACATTATGGTAACTGCTGATGTTTTTTCATCCACATGAGGAATATTTATGGTCATGTTTAGCAATCTTTGTGACCATATTCAATTGCAAATTTAAGGCTACACTGATGGATTAATTGAGCTCTGACTTTAAAGAATTTTGTTTTGTTGCTTCATACTATATATATATATATATATATATATATATATATATATATGTATGTATGTATGTTATGTACATAATTTCAGTAATTCATTGATTTTGCTGGCCCCTTGTTTGTAGATGCGTTGCATATGGTTTCTTCATGTAACTTCGTGATAAGAATCAACTTAATGCTATCTCTCTGCTTGATTCGTATATCAGTACTTCTGCAATTGTCTCTCGCATGACTATATGTGCGTATTTTTAAATTCTCTTACCTATCATCTAACCATTAATAGTTGTTCTAATTTGGGCTTATATTGCAGATAACCCTCATTGGAGTATCGTTGATTTGTAATAATGTTTAAATTATAGTATACAAGACTGGGCCACATCAATGCAAGACATTATTGTTTTCATTAGCTAACTTGAATGGTATACTTCATTTCCTCTCTTGCAGGAGAAGTTCAGTGATGTTGTCAACTGGCTTAAAGGAAATGCAGTAAATGGTGACAGCTTGTCTGCCGCTGAATCTTATAAAATTGAAAGTAAAGTGGTGCCTGGAACCAAAAATACTGAGACTAAATTTTTTCAAGGAAAAACTGGATTCACTCCAGTCAGCACAACTACAGGCTTTAGTCCAGGCACTACAACTCCGAGCTTTTCTCTGGGCACTACAACCAGCTTTTCTCGAGGCACTACATCTAGCACCTTTTCTCTGGGCACTACAAGTACAAGCCCTACTCCTGCTGATATGGCTAAAAAATTTTCTCCATTGGGTGCTACTACAAGCTTCACCTCAGCTAGTTCAACTACAAGCTTGACACCAGTTGGTATCACTACAAGCTCGACTCCAGCTGGTATGAGTACAAGCTTTATGACAGCTGGTTCGAACTCAAGCTTTGCATTTGGCGGTATAACCACAAACTCTACTTCGACCAGTACAACAACTAGCTTTCCTTCATCTGGCATGACTACGAGTTTTGCAACTCCTTGGAGCTCTGGTCAGTCTGGTGTATTCTCCAATAGTCAGACTCCTGTTTTGTTTGGTTAGTGTTGTATTGACTTTCTATGAGAAATATTTATACCAGGGATTTTAGTTGTCGTTTGACACTAGTAGCTTGAAGATATTAAGACAATTCCACGCGTCTTTTAAAAAAGAACAAAAGTTTTAAGTTGAAACCTCAATTGAAGTCGAGTTCGGTTGCTATTCTTGTTAGTTTTGGCAGATTGATTTACATCCTATTTTGGTATTTCCAGGAAATCAAAGCTCAGTTGCTGTTAACAACAATGCATCAGATGACGCAGATGAAGGTGGGACAATCAAACTTTACCTTTTGGGTCCTTATTTATAACATATTCTTTATGTTTTAGCCATAACTTCATCAAATGCAACCTTGTCATGCAATTTTTTGCTTTCATCTCTAGCTTAATTCTCTTTGTTGGTTTTAAGTAGATAGGTTTAACACTCCCCTCCTTTTTCTCTCTCTCTCAACTTTTTATTTTCTTTCCCTCTTTCTCTCTACTTGCATAGTAATGTGCCATTTTGGATTTTCAGAAAATGAGTTGCCACAGCCTAGCAGTCCATCAGTGAAGAAGTCAGAAGAGAAGGGTATTGTTGTTGTTCATGAAGTCAAATGCAAACTTTATGTCAAGGTATGTCCTCTGAAAAAAAAAACCTTGTGTTCATTCACAATTTATGGATATTATTACTCGACTTGTGTAATCTCTTTGCCTCGCTTTTGTATGACAGTCAACTGATCCATCAGACAAAGATTCATGGAAAGATAAAGGCACAGGGCAGCTTTCGATTAAATGCAAAGAGGGTATCGACAAGGGTTCAGAAGATTCCAAACCAACAATTGTTGTTCGAAATGATGTATGCTTCTTCATGCGCATGTATTGCTCTTAGAAATTTAATAAATGCATGAGCTGTTGTTCGGTTAATAGATGAGATAGTTCACTTAAATCCACAAAAAGTCCTGTGTATTTTAACTAACTTCTATAACCATCTACTGGTTGCAGGTGGGAAAGGTCTTACTTAATGCTTTGCTATATCCAGGGATCAAGACAAGTGCACAAAAGAATTCCCTCGTTACAATATTTCATACTTCGGTAATATATATGAAGGCCAAATATTCAGATATTTTGGACATTCAGTTTTCTAATTTGGTATTTTATGCTGTTCTGATCAAGAATTGAACTCTATCAGGTTATTCATATTTTCTATTTACAAAGATTACTTGCATAGCTTCTGGGCAAAGCAGCAGCTGGAATTTTTTGTCCTATCTCCTATCAGAACACTCACTAGTTAGGTTATAACAGTAGTCTTCGGTTATTTGACTAGTCAAAGATGTCACCATCAAATTTATCCTCTATTTATGGATTATCATACATGAAGGCATTCATTTGAAATACAACAGTTACATACACTTTTTATGTAGGGACTTTGGGGGCAGCTCACGGAAATTAACATTTATCTATTCCATTAACTGTTTTAAGTAAAATTAGCGCACACTGCCTGGTGCAATGCTTACTTTTGAGCCGACAAATGTTGGATACAAGTTCAATCTTTACAGAACCACTTTTAGGAAAAACGCTAGACCAATACTATTTCCATTTTATCTGCCAGGACCCCACTTTGGTGGATCGTATTTCAGAATGATCCTTGTAAGCTGCTCAGAAGGTTGAAGATTAGTAATAAATGCATTTAAAGAGCTAGGCAGGCTGCAACTGTGCAGTAAACCTTTATTGACTTGGAATTTGGATGTGGAATTTGTGACAATTATATTGGTCGTTAGAATCTTTGATAAAAGTGCTATTGATATAAGGACAAACTTAATTTTTTTTTTCTTGCAGCATTGCCCATGTTATATTATGTTTTTAAGTCATTTTAGAGTATTAGAGTGACTTCTCTTGATTTTGTAGGACGATGGCGGTAATAACCATAACGCTGTGGCACGTACCTTCTTAATTAGAACGAAATCAGAGGAGGACCGAGACAAGCTGGCAACAGTAATCCAAGAATATGCCCCTGCATCGTAAATTGTAGGTGACATCATTTTTGAGCCCTCCAAAAGTATAACGTTAATCCTGAATGAGTGCAATTTTCCAGGATATTACTAGTTTACATTTTGCCATGGCCAGCTTATTCCTCTGGCTAGAAAAAAGTAACGGGGACCTTTTTTCATAGTCAGAGTTCATTAGATTATTGTATTTCCTCAGCAGTTGTACCATAAACGGAGATTACAAATGGTTATTTTGTTTTTCTAAATCCTGAGGAACTGTTTTTGTTTATTCCTATTAAATTCTGTTGGTGTTGGATGCCTGTTCAAGCAAGGTGCTGAAGGCACACACTACGGACATGAATTTTGCTCGATTATTTTTTGAAGAAAGTTATTATGTCCACAAAATCCCCTCTGCATAGATGTTCATTATGTCAGCTGCCTGCATCTGTTTACCTGGTAGCCTGGTTCATACAGTGACGTAAATTGCTGGTGCGATGGTATTTAGGTGGGATGCAAAGATGAAAAAAGGAAGTTCTAGTGTAGTATGTAGTTGGTTGCTCTTTCTCTTCCCCTGGGATTCATAGCCATAGATTGCAATTTGCCATCAGCAGCACGTTATGATAAAAAAATTATTTTATTTATTTTAGCTTGAAATCAAGATGTTCATAGGCCGGGCCGTGATTCGAAAAAATTTTAAAATTTATAGTTAGGCTTATTTTTGTCTTGGCCTGTAGGTTCAAACTATTGTTCATAATTATTAAAAAGATAAAAGAAAAATATTTTTATATTAATATTATATATTTTATAATTAAATTTAAAAATATATATTATTTTAATAAAAATATTGTTTTGGATTAGGTTAGAACATAAAAAGCAAGGTCCAAACCCGATCGTAGTGGATGAGTTGCTTGGCTTTTGGAGAGTTATATTTTGAAGGATATCATTTTACCTTAAAATTGATAAAAAGTATACTAATCTTCGCATTTATTATTTACCAAAAGTTATTATTCAACGAGACAACTATAATTTTTATTGATAAGTAAAGATTAATTTTAAAATATCTTTAATTATTATCCAATTAAATTCTAATTAATTTATATATATGTTAAATATTTTAATTTTTTAATTCAATTCAATGAATTTATTAAATTTATTTTTTAAAATTAATTAATTACCGTTATTTAAAATAATTTAGTGATAAAGAACTTACTGCAAAAATACAAGACAAAAAGAGGAAAATTCTGACTTATTAGATTAGATATTATGGATGAGCCAAGATTTCACGAAGCGTTTGTAGTCCAACGGTTAGGATAATTGCCTTCCAAGCAATAGACCCGGGTTCGACTCACGGCAAACGCAATTAATTTTTTTTTTTGGGGGGAAAAAAATAGAACTCGTTAAGCTTTCCTACAAGCTAAATAAATTACATCGTGTAGAAGAAAAATGTAGTTATAGTGGAAATTACATGTATTTTCACTGGAAGTTACAATTTACAAACAATAAGGGATCAAAAATGTTTCTCCCACGGTACAGCCATGGCAGCTTGTGGTAGAGATGAATAAGTTCTACACTATTACATCCAGTGATTCTGTACATACTTTAAAGCCAATCGCAGTATCTTTCAAACTCAGAAAAGCATCATCACTTAAGCAGAAAACACGTATTTATTAAGCAAACAGATCCCTTTTTACCGGACTTCATCATCTGATTCGGTACAATATCTCATAATTGCAGCTAAGTTCCTGGCAATGTCACTTTATTATTATTATTATTATTATTATTATTATTATTATGTTTCGGTTAAATGTCGGTAGTAGTTGTTCCCTTTTGTCCAACAGAGTATGGTCAACCTTTGTATGAACACTTCTAGCAGACAAGTGATAATCTAAGAGATGGGGCAGTAGGAATATGAATGCAGGATGCCCAACGGGTTACTGACTCAGTCATCACGAGTTCGAAGTGATCAAACTCACCAAGACCGATAGTGTGCTTCCTTTTACTATGAATGCCTGCAAGGCGGGATCCATTGGGTCCTCCCCTACGAAATTCTGTTTTTTGTTCCGATTTTCCTGCCTTATGTTTCAATGGAACTGAAGAATCCGGCAACATAAATAGCTTTACCAAGTTTGAACCTGCGGAGTGAAAGAGAGAAGTTAGCATAAGGTTTACTTGGACAAGTAAAAATTTTGAAAACTTCTTGTTTCTTGCATGGTAATTGGGGCTAAAATTCCCCCATTAACCATTTGTGGAGTCTCCAATCAATTGTTTTAGATTTAGCTATCATTTTCATTATTAAACAGCCACAAGTTTCATAGCCAAAATTTCTCAGTTTAATTTTTCCAACCAAAAGCAAAATCAGCAGCCTCTAGCCAAGAATAAAATGAAAACAAATACCCCCATAGTCATCACTCATCTTTGATGTTTCGAATTTTGTTTCCAATAAAACATTAACTGGCTCAACAGCAGTTGTTGGAGTGAAGAAAGTAAAGCTTGGCATTGATGGAATTGGGTATGAAATTTCTGCTGTACTTGATTGACAGCAGCTGGTAAATGAAAAACCAACAGATTCAGAGCAAGGACTGCCATTTTCAACCAAGAACAAAGAAAACGATGATTTGCAAGTGACTGCAGGTTTTCCCAGTTGGCCATTGGCAGACGGAGGTGATCCATCACTAAAGCTATAATTCCGATTTCTTTTGATGAATGGTGCGGAGAAAGAACTTCCTCCTGCTTTGAGCTCTCTACAATCATGGTTGTCATCCTTGTACACCTCTTGAGCGACCTGTCTGCAGTCGTCCACCCAGGGATGAGCTGTAAAGGGCAGTGACTTCTGTCAGAAGCTATAAATTGGAACAAGCTCTTTTAGTAGGCCTAAAAGACTATTTTTGAATGCTAGAGTTCAAAAGTATAATATGCAACTTCCCTGCTTCCTAGGACTGTGTCAAGAAGAGTCCAGTTCTGGACTCTTGCACTGCATTAACTAAATACACATCCTAAACGGCCTCCTTAATTTCTTTATCGATAAAACCCATATTGACGTATTTGCTGGATGAACCTCCAAATTGAGCATTTGACGATAAAAGTTGCTTGTAAACCATGCATCAGAAGTGCTTTCAACTTTCAAGTGATAACCTAATGGTCTAAAGAGTGTTTAGATAGCGTTCTCAATCTCTTGATTGAAGCATGGTCGTGCTATAAACTAATTTGTTAAGTAGCTTGTCAATTACTTCAGGAAACAAGCATAGTGTAGCATAGGCAAACACTGATCCATCAGCTTACCTATAACCTGTACCGCAGTCAGCATAGTGTAGAAGGATCGGCACATAGCATTCCAGTGATCAAATCCCTGGCTGATACAGAGATGTGATCCCAGGGATCCGAAGGGAATCCTAGTTCAGCAGCACTAACAGCATCGAATATCTTTGATTTAGTCTTCCCCACAAAAGGAGGCATTCTGCTTAGAAGAATATACAAAATAACTCCTGCACTCCATACTTTCAGCAGCTTGATTATAACCCCCTGTCAAAACCTCTGGGGCTATATAAAATGGGTTACCAACAGTACCATGCAAACTTTTGCCCTGTTGACACGAAACCAAACTTCTTTCATTATATTAATCACTGACCAAATGTTGTCTTCGAGATGCACTTATTGAAATAAAAGGAACGATAGAGACCTCACTGTGTTTTATATAGGTTGCAAGACCAAAATCTGCCAGTTCAATTGGAGGGGATGAGGATTTAGTTGCTAATAGAATATTTTCTGGTTTCAGAACTCTATGAACACTGCCATTATCATGACAGTACTTGACAACTTGCATCAAATGCTTAAAAGGAACTCGAGCCCCAAACTCAGAAGACCTTCCATATTTCTCAAGTCGGTGGCAAAGTTCCCCTCCTGCACATAACTCCATCACCAAGTGCACAAAGTCCTCATCTTCATAAACTGCCTTGAGATCCACCACATTCAGGTGCTTCGATAACCTAGTCATTATTTCAATCTCGAGCTTGATGATGAAGAAATCATCTAGTGTGGCCAACCTATCTTTAACAATTGACTTGCAGGCCAAAACCTCACCGGTTAACTTATCGGGGCATGCCCTTATCACACCAAACTGCCCCCATCCCAATTGCCCTCCAAGAACTTATACCGATCTCTCAAATTCGATATTAGAGTTGTGTCCAAAATTGTCCTAGTAAGGCTCGCAATCTTCTAACAGTTGTAGAATTGGATTGAAGGAAGGCTAATATTCTCGCTAGTGGCACTCTCCATGCCAATGAGGGCAACTACAATTATCTAAAAACACCCGTCAAGACTTCACTGACTACATAAAACGATATAGAACTACCATTCTTTTCTTCTCAATTTGCAAACTAATCCATGAATTTCTGAATTCTGAGGTCAGACGTGAGATCAATCCCAGAAAGCTTCGATCTTCGGGATGATCACCTATAGCAAAACAATAAATTTGAAATCTCAGACAACTTGCCTTAAAACTTCAAGGTTCTGGGTATTTTTTTTTCCTAAATCTTTTCTCCAGCTTATTAATATTCCACTTACTTAGTTGCAAGATACAGCAAAATTCAATCACAAACCATTCTTCAAATTCTCTCTTCCACATCCATAACTAAATTTACACTTTGCATAAAAAAGTAAACCTCAAAAGCAAAAACTCAGAGATGACTCTAAAACTTAAGACCTTAACCACCTCAGAGGAGCACATACTATGTGTAAAGAGAAAACAATATAACTTTACAAAACAACTGTATAACCCAATAACAGAACCCAATCATAAAATACCAAAAACAAGAAATTCCATCAAAATTTACATTGAAGTTTGAAAGTTTTTCAACTAAACAAAAGCAAATTTTGTATCAAAAGAACATACATTTTTTCAATCACCAGAAAGAGAGAAGGCATTGACCAGCCTAGCAACTTCGTTGAACAAGTAGATGCTCTGTTTTCTGGTAAAGTCTTGAGCTTTTTTCGTCGGTTCCAGTCCAAAAGCTAGTTCCTTCGTTTCATCATGCTTTTTTTTAAAAAAAAAAAAAAACAATGTGACCAGCAAGGCAGCAACCAAAGGAACCTGTTCCCATGTTCATGGTATCATTATTTTAATATTAGTAATATAATTTTTTTTTCTTATGCTTTATTTTGTGGGAATATTAAGCATTACTCAATCATGTGCATGTTAACAATGATGCACAACACCACTTGAGTTCGCCACGTGTCCTATATATTACAGATGGTAACCAAATTACCCTCCAGATTGACATGTGCAATGATATTAGCTCCTACACACAGCAGCGAGTGGAGGATCATTGTCTTTTTTTTTTTTTAAATCCATGGAAACTTTAATTTTTTATTTTAGATCCTTTCTTTTGGGTATTTGTACATATATATTATCAACAACTTTTTTTTAATAATATTTTTATCATATTAAATAAAAGATTTGTTAACCGGTGTACTTGATAATTTTTAAGTTAATTATATATTATAGTAATAAAACTGCATTTTATCATTTACCATCTAGAGAAGATATTGCAATATACAATAACTTAAAAAAAAAAATTAAGATACTATTAGCAAAATCTTTAAGTAAATTAATTATTTCAATATATTTGTTATACCTCTACGTATGGCACTCTGCCCCATTGACACGTGCCCCTCTCTGCCGTTTCGTATCCCCTTAAACACGCTCTTACAAATTTCCCTATCAGGCCACGTGTTCCAATATCATTCATTCTCCCTTTCCCACGCCCTTTTTCCACCCTGCCATTACTGTCACCATTAATAAGGACAGTTATATCTTCTTGCCTTCCGCGCGTTACACCCCAAATACCACGCGCCAACTCACCCCTCACACATGTCTAAAATGTTATGTCACTTTATGACTACTTTTTGGACTGCGGGGGGGACAATTGTTATACCTCTACATATGGCGATCGCCAAATGATTACCGGCCAGCTGTTCCTGCACACACGGGCAGTCGCCGAGCTATCTCATAAAAGCCGACCGCCCAGCAGCACTTGACAGTGATGTGATATCCCCGACGACGACATAAATGCAGAGTTGACATCTACTGAATGGCGGCCTACTGACGGAGCCGACCACTAGGCACTATAGCCTGACATTTAGCCCGACGTTGGTCATATTACTATCAAATCTCCTGACACTATGTCTCCAAACAACTTCTATAAAAAGGGCAAGCAAGCCTAAAGGTAAGGATCTTGACTCCCAAAACATACACATATTATTATATAAAGCACCATTCTAACTTAACCATCCGAGAAGATCCTCAGAGCACAAACTTCAACGTCCCCTTGACTCTTTGTGTATTGCATCGATTTTCAGTACCCGTGAAGAAAGTAACAACAATATTAAAACATAAAAACTTATAAACTATTATATTTAATATCAAATATAGTAAAATATTATAGATATATATATATTTATTTAAATATAAAATATAAAATACAATATTTTAGGGGAATAGCCGAGGAAGAGGTGCAATGGTATATCACAGTCCCCAATCAGATAAGGGGCTGGTTAAATGTGATGGGTCCCAAAAAGATAGGTAATGCCACGTGGGTTGATATGAGTGGCCTTGCGGAGTTGACAGTTACTCTGTGATGTACCAGAAGAGAAGTTGGGACCTGGGGGAGTTGGAAAATTATTTTATTTAAATTGGGGTCCAGCTCTGATTCCATGCTCCGATTCGCTTTATACAAATAGCTTCTAAAATGAATTATGCACGACGCAAAGTTCAAGTTCAATGAAAATTTTTTTAAAAAAATTGTAATTTGCAAGGGTACATGACCAAATAACTGCATTTGCCCATAACCCCACCATATTTATATAGCAAACCATTTTGTTGCTTGACCTCATCATCTTTTAAAGCCGAATTGGCATCGGCAATGGCAATGTACACGGCGAGTTCAATGTAATACCTTCTGTTTTTCCTTGTTGTCATCTTGAATCTTTGCTTGGATTCTAGATTCTGTAGGGCTCCCAACTATTAGGATGAAATTTTGGATTTGGCCCACTTTAAACAAAGAGAAAAAAAAAAAAAAGTCTAATTCCCCCATTTTCCAACGCCACCGATGTATTTGATCCCACTTTCCCACAAATGTCACTTCTTCCAATTGGGCTTGCTTTAGTAATTTCATCTTTCTAGTAGTTGTAATAAAATGCTAATAATAATAACAATGAAGTTTTTTTGACCCTCGTTTCGCATTATTAATTTTTATTTTAAAAAGATTATTTAAAAAATATATATAGTAATTTTTTATTTTTCAGATGATGTTTTCTATTGAAAGCAGTCTATTAATTTACTTGATTTGAATAAAAAAAAAACAGACAAAATTTCAAAATAAAACATAAGAAAAAAAAATAAAAAAGCAATCGAATCAAAAAAGTATTACGAAAGACAAATTAATCTTATATCTACATCTATCCAAAGGTAATATTACTCATTGAGCTTAAAAGCTAACACGATACTTGAAAAGATTTTGATAAAAATATTAAATTTATTAAATAAGATAAAATAATAATATGAGATATTTTTTCATATCATTTTCAATATTTAAAATTCGAATTTAATTTAATTGAATTTTTAATATATAACTTATATTATATAAGAAATAAAATATATGATAATATAACATAACATTAAAAATATGTTAAAATATCTATATCTTTAAATTAATAATGAAATTTTGAAAATATTAAAGATTAAATATAAATAGGTAAACTATTTTCACGTGAAACTTAATCTGTTGACACTCAACCCAAGGGCCCCCTCAATCTTCTCAAAACTTGTCCAAATGCTTTACCTTTTCACTTGAAAAGAAAACTTTTCTAAGCCTTGTAAAATTTTTCAATTTAGTCCTTCTTTATAAAATTTATTTGATATGATAAAGTTAATACTTTTAATTTAAACCTCATTCATTAGTAATAGCTTAATTCTCTTTACTTACATTTTTCAATCAATCAAATAGATACATTAATATTAATTATTGCATACAATATTTTTCATTTCATACTCATAAAGAAAATTAAACCCTTCCAATAGCTAATATAAATGGTGCATTTAGCTTTTTTTTTTTTTTTTTGCTTTTTCTAAATATATGTAATTCTATCGTTTCCTTTTATAACATGTATTAATTTGTACATATTTTAATTAGATCATAGATTTTTTTAACATTAAGACTTTGTTTCTTTTTAATTTTTTTCATATGTAACGTGCATTATAATATTTAAAAATTAAAAAATTAATTTCACTATTAGATTTTATATATTATTAATAAATTTATTATAATATATAATATTTAAATTTAATATTTTCATATTACACTTATCTATGGATCGGGTTAGGTCTAACCTACATAAAATTTTACTTATCTAAGGTTCTACCTGAATCTAACTGACAAATAGTTTGGTCTTTTGATAGGTTCATTTTATACGCAATTATTATTTTAAATCTTTAATATATATATATATATATATATATACACATATATATCAGCCCTTTATCAGTATTTTTGGCTTCGTCGTTGACTTAACTCCTGTGATTTGGCCATTAAGACAAAAGAAAGCAATCACTGTTAGATTTTTGCCTACCTAATAAGTTTATACCAAAACTATCTTTCTTTTCTTCTTACATCGAAACCCTTAACTTAAAAAAAGTTGAAATTCTATCAATTAAAATAAACGATCAAAACTCGATTTAATTAAATTGTAGATGAAAACAACCTATCATCCAAAGTTCCAAATCCCATATAAATTTCTATAATCTAATTATCTTACTCCGCAAATTCTTTTAAATTCATGAAGAAACAAGCTTATTCTAAGCTTGCTTACTTTTCCATTAGAGTAATTCAATCTGGATATATACACTGGGCACTCATAGATGTTATCAAGAAGAAAGCTAGCAGATGCAATCCTCATTAAAGATTCTAGATCATCTTCACCTCGAAGTTCGATTACTTTGGGATTTGAGGGTTTCTGGGCTTGGTTTGATAATTGGAACGGTGAGGATCGAGGTAAGGACATAAAATGGCCACGATTCGATTTTAATGCTGATAGAGCGACCAATGGAAAAAATCGAAGGGGTTTAGGGCTGATCCTTTATGACTAGATTTGTGAAGTTTGGAACATTCTTTGAAAAAAGAAAGCCTAGATCTGAAAGGAGAATCATGTGAGTGAAGTTTTAGGTCAAATGGCCACAAGCGAGGGGTGGCCGATGACTGCGACCAGTGGTTGGTGCAGCAGTCAATCATTCGATTTTAGATTTAAGTGTCATTTATGGGTATGGTATGCATTGAGAAGGAAAAAGTGAAGAAAGAGAAAAAAAGAAAAAAGAAAAAAAAGTAAAAAATAAAAGAAATAAGAGTATAATTGTCATTTATCTCTAACATATAATAGTGTATTCTGGTGACAGATAGAATGAAAGCTTAGGGATATAAGTTTTAGCATGAATTTTTTTTTCATCACTCGACCAAAGCAAATGGGTGAAAATAAGTTTTTTTCAGTAAAAATATTATTTTATTTTTATTTTTTAGGAAAACAATAATAATATAAGCAACATTGTGATATATCATTTAATAAGTTAGGTAAATTTAAGTAAAATTTGAAGTTAAGATTGTCAGAGTGAAACAAGTTAGGCGAGTATGAAAACATTGATACATGTTTAAACTCCCATAAACACTTTTACTCATATTAAACAATAGCAATACAAACAAAATTAAAAAAAAAAAAAAAGAGAACAAAATATTAATGAAATAAAATCTCTATCATCTTTCACCACTAAGAACGTATTTATAAATTAAATGAAAAATATCAAAAGCTACGTCAATAAATAATCGTAAATTTAGTCTAACAGTTATAAAACCTAAATAATGTGTTGTACGAAGATTTTGAAAAGTTAAACACATTTTATTCTCTCGAAATTGAAATTGATTTATATTATATTTTTTATTCTAAAGTTTTTTATTTCATAACATTAACTTATAGAATATGAAAATATTGAAATCAATATTCACTTGCTTAAACGTTTTGCGGCTTTTTCATCTCCCAGCATTTTAATAAAAGTATGAAAAATTCTCAAAACAAAATGATTATAAAAAAAAAAAAAAGATTAAAATTAATATGATAGCATTTTTGAAACTTCATTTTCCTATCATTTTAATTAAATTCAATGATCAAATAATATAAAAATGCTAGAAAAAGTTGATTTATGCATATATAATTATATATCTTTTTAACTATTTATTTTTTAATTTATTGATTAACAAATATAAAAACTTAAAATTAATATTCTAATGTTTCATGTTTTATTTTATTTTTTACTAAAAATAAAATATTTAATAAGAAATAAGTGATATTTTAATATATGAAGTATGAGCTCAAATAAAATATAAACTAAAAATATAATATTTAACATATCATTAATGAATATATTTATTGTCGAATCCAATTTTAAATACGTATACGTATATTTAGATTATTAAGATAGTGACAAGGCTTCCCCTATACTTTGGCAATAATCACTTAGATTAATGTACAGGTTAGAAGGTCATTGATAGTTATCCAATTATTAATGTTTAATCACCTTCTATATATATATATATATATATATATTCTAAAAAGAGATTAGAAAATTAAATGTTCGCAAACAATGGATGCTGAGATGACACACAATGAGCTCCATTACCAATAAAGACCAGACCAAAACATTTTCTTTAACTTTTCAACGATTTGGTTAGAAATTGACAAGTCTACTTGATCAGTTATTTTCTTTTTTTTTTTTTTAGGAGCAAATGTCTCCAACATAAAAGACCGCTTTACTTAACTCAAATTTGGTTATCTTGGGAAAAAAAGTTGTATCGTATTAATCACTAGAATTCGATATTTATACAATAATGGTAAAAAATTTAATTTTTTAAATAAATTAAAAGGTCATTACATTTTTTTTATTAATCTCAAAAGATATATGTTATTTTATTTCTGGAGCCTAATAATTAAATGCGATAATTTTTCTTGCATACAAGTTGTTATATAAAGGAAAATTAATGTATTTTTTCATTTTTTATCTAGAATATAAAAAAATAGTTATTATTTTTATAGTGTTAGATTTAAGTTTCTACAACTCTACTTGAAGAGTAAAAAAAAAAGAAAAAAATCATTTGAATTTTAGGTTTAAGTAAATGGTACGTAAGGCTGTATTTGCAAAGTGTATCTCCATCTATGACATTAATTCTTAAATTGAATTTCATTTTAATTTGGCAAAATGTGCTAATAGTATGTCTTTTTAACTCTTGCATTACATAATTCAAGAATGAATAAAATAATTGAGTAAATATCACATTTTTCATAAAAATAAGTTATGATTTTATAAAAATGTAATAAAAATATACGATAATTTAATATAAACTTGTTAATCAATACCGAATACATTAAAATCGATATGTGAAATTATTATTTATATTTAATACAATATTTATTATATAATAATATATTAATTAATTTTAAAAATTAAAAAAATTAATTTAACACATATAAATTTTATAATAAATTATACCTTTTTCGTTGCTAACCTAACAATACCATAAATGGACATCAACAATTATTGTTGGAAAAGAACGCTAACCAACAAAAATCTTTTAAACAAAGAAGTAACGTGGTAGTATGAAAAAAGTGTGTCCTTTCAGCATCACAAAATTTTCCGTGCTTAATTTTTTTCCCCCTACAATCCACCGCATGTCTGCCACGTTGGTCCATCTTCCCAGGTAATTTTATTTTCAACGTTTTATGGAACGTGTCTGCTTTTTTTCTTTTTTGTTTCCCTAAGAGCCACTCTATACCCTAGGAGTCTAAGACACTGGAAAACCCTCTCGGAGGGACCCATTTCCTTATTTGTTTATTTCCACTGCCCTAAAGGGCATGAATCCGAGGGACCTTCATATTATATCCAGCTGCTGTAAAATAAAATTTGATTTGTTATATTTTATACCGTATCAGGCTAAGCCCAACATTAATCCAAGCCCAAAACGTTTAATAATTTAGATCAGTAACCTTTCAGAAGGAATAATACTTATTCATAATTAGAACCTGTTTAATATTATTGTTTCTTAGATAAATAGTTGATTTGTATTATCCAGAAAACAATTCATTGTTATAGATTACAAAATTACAATACCTCGTTTACATCAACTCAAGAGAACATAGTAGGATTAAGTTTAAGATTATTGTTGGCATAAACTTTAAGATTAAAAATTATATTTTTATTCTAATTGCAATATTAAACAGATAAAAAATTAATTTTTATGGTTAAAATTATGGTTTGGCCAACTAAGTAAAAAACTCAAAAAATTGAGCTTTTGACGTTTGATTGATTTAAAAATTAACTTTTAAATGAAATGATTTTATTATCATCATATCTCTAAATTTTTATTATTTTAAATATATTTTTTTTCTTTTTATGTTTCAATTGCTCATAGCATTTTTTTTTTTTTGCAACAATGCCGAACATAATGTTCTTAAATCACATTTTTTTCAATCCAAGTTTTTTCTAACATAAGCTTTTTGCAATAGCAATTCTAAACCAGCTCTTAATTTGGTTAATCAAAATAAATTTCAATCCAAATCATAAGCTTTTTTTTAATAGCAATGCTAAACTAATTCTAGTTAAATAAAATAAATACCAGTAGACGGTTATCGTAATAGTCGATAGGTCCATAATTAGTCCAATTTTGTTTTGTTTATTTGTATTTTTTGTTGATACAAATAAAGTCATAGTTCGAGGATATAATAGTTGGTTTTGTTTTGTTTATTTGTACTTTTATTTTATCCTTTTTACAAATTAGGCCATAGCTTAGGGATAAAAAAGAGTTATAGATGTTACGGCTAAATGAATTATGATTCTGTTTATTTGTATATTAATCTTATTGATTATCTATTTCAAATTTATAATATATTAAGTTTTTATCTTTGCTTGCAAATGATGAGAGTTTGTTAGAATAATGTTATCTCACATCTATTAAGTTTTAAGTCTCTTGTAATCTAAGTTAAGTTTTCTACATTGTTAATTTTTTTCAATATAAAAAAAGCAACAACATTGTAATTATGAATCGAGGAAGGAGGCGGGAAAGCTTAAACTTGAACCCAAATTCAACATAAGCCACTTTGACACACTCGTAGCCACCAAGCTAAAAAGATGTTGGCTTCTTCACATTGTTAATTAGTTTTGAGTGATGCTTTTAACTGATACCTCGTATATAAATTTGATAAATAATTAATTGACTTGTATACAAATTAAAAAAGGATAAAAATAATAAAGCACAACCTAATTGACAGTCAATATTGGATAAAAAATACCAAAGGAAAAAGGGAATATAAAAAATTTAATAAATTATTAAATTGAGTGAGCAATCTATTTTTGTGATAATTGTTTATTTTTTATTTTTTAGAAACTTACGAAAATTTAAGAAAGTTATAATTTTACTGAAAAAGGATGGATTGATATTGAATTGAAAAGGCAAAGCCTCAGGTTCTAAGTTCACTTTCTGACAAATAGGAGATAACAAGGAAGGCAACTTTATTACATATTAAAGTTACACAATGGTGGGTATTGTTCAGCAAAAAAAAAATAAATAAATAAAAAATGTCAATTTATGTCTATCTTTGTTCTTTTAAGTTTTTCCTCATTAGTTTGAAATTTCTCTGCTGTTTTGGATATCTAGTTGAGTTCAACCATTTTCCAAGTTCTTCAACCATATTTATGTCTGGCTATTGTGTGTGTGTGTGCATATATATATATAAACTAAAAGACGAGAAATCTTGATTGTTTAAATGGAAAAAAATTGGATTTACCTTTCTAAAAAATTTATTTGGTCAAAGAGATTCATATGATTTCAACTTACCATATGTTAGCTTTAAATTTGGTAATTTATAACCTTATTGATATTACCCTTAATACACTATACATTTGTTTAGATTATTATAAATTAATAATATATATATTCATATGTTAACATTATTTTTCGGTATCATTTAATTCCCGTTTAAAATTAGAAAATCTGGCAGGAAGTAAGCTATTAATAGCACACCATTTACTAATAAATAAGTACCACTAGAAAAGCGAACAGGTTCACGAAATGACAGTAATAACCCACTTTTTATTTGTGTGGATAAAATTTTATACCTGTCCTTATCAGTAAATTTGCCGAATCTACCGTCAAAAGTGAAAACCTAGACAAACACTGTGACAAACTTGTCCACGAAAAGATAAATGAAAAAAGAAGCCGATCCCATAGTCGTAATTAAACTGGAGAGTAGGGACAATTTCCTCCGACAGAAGGGGGAAAAAAAAAAAAAAAACCTGTACTATAATATAATTCTTCGGCGTTGGTCTCCTAATTCTTGAACTTGGTGGAATTTTTTTTTGTCTTCGCTACAAATCGGCGGCGTCTTTATCTCCCTTTTTATCTCTTTTAACAAAAGCTCAATTTCCGTGTTGTTGTTGTTGTTTTGACCCTAGTTTTTTCTTTTATTTATAGTTTTACCCTCTACTCTCTTCAACATAGTTCTCACATTAAAAAGTCTCATAAAATAATGGTCCTTCTCTTGTAGTTCATCCTCTCTTTTACTCTCTCTCTCTCTCTCTTTCACTCTCTGTGTTTTCATTTACTCATCGAGAGACTGAGAGAGTGTTGTTTCAGTGGAAAAAAAGTACATTGCCTTTTTATCAAGAAAGTGAGTAAAGTTTCAATCTTTTTTTTTTTAATGTTTTTATGAATGTATTTTTTGGATTATGGGTTTTGATCAATGCTGCATGTTTATTTGTTTGGATTGGCGATCAGCGTTTTCTTCTTTTGCTTTTCTGTGTCTTTTTCCAATACGGGTTTTTGGTTTTTTTGGCTGATTGTAATGATCTTGTTTGTTTTGCCACTTGATTATGGTTTATGGGTCTTTTCTTAGTTCTATGGAGGTTTTCGTGTTGTGCATGGTGGTTTCGGTTAAAGCTATTTCCTTTTATTGTTTTTGGTAAAGTTTTAAGTTTTAAAATATGAAACTTTAAACAATGTGCGGTGGAACTATCATTTTTGCCGATGAACTTGATCGTTATATCAGTAGTAGTGAGATAAACTCTTGAGCTAATTAAAGCAGGGGATTCTGTTTTTGTTTTGATTGACTGATTCAATAATGGGTACACCGGTGGTTGATATCTTGGTTCTTGCGTATGTGTGTGTTCTTATAAAGTTAATGTTTTTCTTCCAATCAGTGAGCAATTAATGTTGATGAATCTAATTAAGAACTTGGGATTATCTATATGTTTTAATTTTAATGGTTTATTATTATCTGCTGTGTCCTGTTTGATGTGTTGAGGTTTTTAGGTGATGATGGCAGTGGATCATCTGTTTTTCCTATGATCAATTGATATGCGAGTACGATGATTGTGTGAAATTTTTATTAGTGGTGAAGTGGACTTATTAATTGCGGGTGGATTGTAACCGCTATAAACGGTAGTTTGAATTCCGAGTCTAGGCTTATTCCAAAATTTCAGTTCATTAACTCCGCGTGTTGGTTGCCATACTGGCTAAGTAAACAAAACCAGAATTTCAAATGTAGCTCTTATATTCATCGGGGTATATGAGGTATTTATGACCTAATGCATATTTTCCGGCTTGTTGATATGGGAGTAAGATGCTTGTTTTGAAATTTTTGTTTGTGATGAAGCGGACTTATTAATTGCAGGTGGGTGATAATGCTATAAATGTCAGATTGAATTCCAACTCTAGGCTTCTTCCAAAATAGCAGTTCATTAACTCCGCGCATGATTGTTCGCCATACTTGTTGAGTAAACAAGACCAGAATATGAAACTTAGCTCTTATAGGCATAGAGGTATATGGAGTATTGCCCAATGCATACTTTCTGGCTTGGCGCATTTCCTTGGTTTATTTGAGTGTGGTGATCACCATTTATTGTTGCTGACCTCCAGAATATTTATCTTTATTATTATTATTATTTTGCTTCTGGACATAATTTCTATCTTTCGGGGAGGAATTTAACTTTCTATGACCTTAGGTTTTCTTGCCCCTGTGTTGATTTTGACTAGAAGAATAATAGAACCAATTCTTCTAACGTTTTAGAGTCAATCGATGCTATATTTCCATTAAAACATCTATACTACGGGCTTCCATTTTCTAGATTGAATTCCTTGACTGAAAAGGTTAAAAAGAAAACTAAATTTTTGTTGTCTTTATTGTTTTTATTGACGTAGTTCTTTACGCTATGAAACTTTATAAAAAAAAAAATTTAAGATTTGTTTTGTAAAGGTACTGTTTGGACGCTGTTTGTTTTCTTCTTCTTTTTTTTTTTTTTTTTTTTTTTTTTAATTTTATGGAATACCGTCTTTCATCCATCTAGTTCTCATGGTCAATAGGTCTGAGATTTTCTATGGTCTACGTTACAATGCATTTGACAAAAATTTGACATGCTGTTTCTCTCTCTATCTCGAATACCTTTTATCCAGTGTATTTTTGGACTTCCATAATTGATTTATTAGTTATTTATTTCGCTATGGATGTTGTTGTCCTCATAGCTCTTAACAGTTCGCATTAAGACATTTTTGGTCTATGTTGTAATGCCTTTGCAATTCATGTTTATCATGTTTTTGAAATAGTTGTAGTGTTTTAAAGCATAATTCATGTGATGTTTAACTGTCTTATCTATGTATTTGTAGTTTCATATCAACCTTTATTTGAATGCTTTGGGGCATGGCTTATAAGTTGTTTGTTGTCTGCAGAAGTTGAAAGTCAATGACCTCCATGGAAAGCGACTTACATGAAGAGCGAGAAATGCCAGCTGGCTTTGTGACTGGTATAAAATTTCATGTCTCGAATGACACAGATAATGTAAGTATATTTCAGTACTGTCTTATTTATTGTTTATCTGTAAGCTGGAATTGATCATACTGTAATGAGTTGAGTGATTAAGGTCGCCCAATCCACACCCGCCTTATGATAATCTAAAAAGAAGGGAAGTTTGATTTACGTAGTAATATTTTAATTGAATTTATATTGTATTTATATTCTCATTATGGTATGATTCTTCCTATCTCTATCTAGATCCTTAAATTTTGTTTGTTGCTATTTTAGTTTAGGAAATTCCTTTTCTATGAAGCTATCATTGTTAATTAGTTTTTTCCGCCACCATCCACCTTTTTCTATTTGCTAGTCAGATTCCGGCTTTTTCTGTTTTTTAGAACAATTATTGCTTCATGGTTTATTGTGCACTTTTCTTATTAACTTAATGCTTCAGACTGTTTTGGACATGGCAACGAATAATCATGTAGCACTTTGATTATTGTCAGTATTTCCATTCGTTGTAGCAAATTGAGCACTTATGATTCTGTTTTGTAATGTTGCAGGAGAAGATGTCTATTATGGAAATTACTGCACCGAGTGAGGTGTCTGATCCTAAGTTGGGTTTCCCAAATTTGTCTAATCACTGCACTACTTGTGATGCTAGAGATATGAAACAATGTGAAGGTGGATGGCTGATTAAATTTTTTAAATGATATTTTGCATCTGTTAAGTTTTTGTTTCTTTATATCATTGTCTAAAGCTCAGAGATTTCTTTGCATTCATCTATGTAGGTCATTTTGGAGTTATTAAATTTCCATACACAATACTCCATCCATTTTATCTTTCCGAAGTTGTACAGATGTTAAACAAGATTTGCCCAGGATGTAAGTCGATCCGGAAAGATCTATGGATAAAGGTCAGGTACCTCACGCCTTCTTAAAAACTGAAGATCAACATACCGCTATACTTTTTCCTTTTCTTCCATTATAACATATTATTTTTATTCCTTTTTGTCATCCTAAAAAAATGGAAATGGATAAAATAGAAATTAAGGTACTATTGTAAGAATCTAAGATCCGAAACAAAACCTGTATCCCTCTTGGCACTGTTTAATTATCTGCAAATTATAACCTTTACCTGTTTTTAGCTATGCTGAGTTTAGAAGTTAGATTGCCCTCTTAGATTTGTTTTTCTGATAGTGTCCCTGCATGCTTGCTTACTTTCTTTTTTGAGCAAAATATATGCCCTAATGTACGCAATGTTGATGTTTTTCCTTTTTCTTGCATGTACCAGGGCGCTAATTCTGTGTCCAGATTACTTGAAGGCAAGGGGTGTAAATATTGTGTTGTAAGTTTGTCTGGCTTCTTGTATTCTTAATCTTTTTTTTTTTTTTTTTTTTCTTTTTTGTTCTTATGATTTCTGGTTAACAGGGGAATTCAGTAGACTGGTATCCACCCTTGAGATTCAAGATAACCTCAAAAGAACTTTTCAGAAAAAGTGCAATTATGGTAGAGGTAAGTGAAAGTTCCTTAATGAAGGTCCGAAAGAGAGGAAGGCTAGCATTACCTGCAGATTACTGGGATTTTATTCCAAAAGATCAACAACAAGAAGAAGGTTTTATGAAACCAGGTAGAAGAGTCCTATCACATGCACAGGTAAGATGTTCTTTCCCAATTCACTTTTTTTTTTTTTTTTTAGAAAATTATATTTATTTGGTGTCTCAAAAATTAATTCAAAAGTTTTTTGCCGATATAAGTCTTCTAGTGATTTTATGGTGCTTGTTTTAGTACCTACTTTTTGTTGTTGGTATTGATAATTACTAACATAAAATAGAAATCTTAACAGTGTCTAGTGGTAGTTGTTGGGAGGTCGAAGAGAGGGAGTTCGTTGTTTCCATAAATGCGAAGCTTCCGGTTTGCCAATACAAATTGGTTTTGAAAACTTTTCATACAATAATTTCATTTTAACCAAAACTTAAAACTATTAGCGTTTTGAAAACTTTCATGAGTTTTTATGGGATTTTCCTTTCTATAGAACCATTGTGATATAATAATAGATAAGGCTCTAGTGAGCTTAATGAGCATAGAAAACTATTACTTACATGTCCGGAAGACAAAATGATGGCAAAATATCTGCTAATTTGTTTCTTGTGTTAATATATCCTAGTTGTTATATATTACTTCAAGAGTATTTTGCTTTTGGAAATATCATTCACTTCTCAAATATTCTTTAAAAGCATAGAACAGAATCAAGCATTGGTATTGCCCCAGCCTTACCTTTATATAAAGCAGACCTTCCTTTTCTTTACTGCGTTGATGAGTAAATAATGCTTAATGGTTTTCAGGTTCGTTATTTATTGAAGGATGTTGATCCAGAGTTCATTAAAAAGTATGTTTCAAACGTGGACTGTCTTTTCATCAATTGCTTTCCGGTGACTCCCAACAGTCATCGAGTGACAGAAATCATGCATACATCTTCTAATGCGCAGCGATTGATCTTTGTGAGAGTCTTTACTTTAAACGTTGCCTTTTACGTACTTTAAAGGTCTTGGTTGATGTGGATGGTTTATATGATTATATGCATTATATCTGTTTTCTTTTCTGGTTTACTAATGTTTCTGGTTATTGGTTTTGTTGTAGGATGAAAGAACGAGGGTTTACAAGAAACTAGTTGATTTCAGAGGGCTAGCTAATGAACTGAGCTCCCATGTATTGGAATGCCTAAAAATTTCTAAGGCAAGTTACACCCTTTGTTTTTTTTCTTTGGGTTCAGCTTTCATGGAATCTTATGCTCTATTTCTGTGATTACATTCAATGTGCAGTTGCACCTGGAGAAGCCATCAGAGGAAGATTCTGCACTTGTCCGTGCACTGAAAAAGAATAAAGATTCTGCTTCCAACATGTCTGGTTTAAGATACATGAAGGATGTTATTCTTGGGAAGCGAAACGACCATTGCTTCCGCATGGTTCTCACTGGGAATCCAAATCTGAAATTGTCTGAAATTGGTATACCGTGTCATGTCGCGGAGAGATTGCAAATTGCTGAGCAACTAAACAGATGGAATGAAGAGAGATTAAAAACTTGTTGTAATCTACGAATTCTTGAGAAGGGTGAGATTCACATTAGGAGAGAAGGTAAATTAGTAAGAATTCGTCATAACGAAAAGCTCCAAGTGGGGGATACTATCTATAGGCCCCTAAACAATGGGGATATTGTGCTTATAAACAGACCTCCTTCTATACATCAGCACTCTCTCATTGCTCTATCTGTTAGAGTCCTGCCTGTTAGTTCAGTTGTTTCGATAAACCCACTCATTTGTTCCCCATTTCGTGGAGACTTTGATGGTGATTGCCTTCATGGCTATGTTCCTCAGTCCATCAACGCAAGAGTTGAGCTCAGTGAGCTTGTTTCTTTGAATAAGCAGCTAATTAATGGGCAAAGTGGTCGAAATTTGCTTTCACTCAGTCATGATAGTTTAACTGCTGCTTATTTGGTCAAGGAGGATGGGGTTTTCTTGAACTTATTCCAGATGCAACAGCTGGAAATGTTCTGTCCCAATCATTCACCATTGCCGGCAATTGTCAAAGCTCCTTTACTAAGTAATCCCGTTTGGACTGGAAAGCAGTTACTCAGCATGCTCTTCCCTCCAGAACTCGATTATGTTTTTGCTCCGAGTGATGTTGTTATCCGTAATGGGGAGCTTATGTGTTCATCTGAAGGATCTAATTGGCTACGAGATGCTGACAGGAACCTTTTTCAAAGCCTTATTAAACTTTGTCAAGAAAAGGTCCTTGACTTTTTGTATGCTGCTCAGGAAGTTCTTTGCGAGTGGTTGTCAATGAGGGGATTAAGTGTTTCACTCTTGGACTTATATTTATCTCCTGACTCAACTTCACGAAAGAACATGATGGATGAGATCTTCTATGGTCTACAAGAAGCAGAGCAGACATGTAACTTAAAGCAGTTAATGGTTGATTCTAATCATGATTTCCTTGTTGGAAATGATGAAGAAATTGATAGTTTTGTAGCTTTGGATGTTGAGTGGATGTGCTATGAGAAGCAAAGGTCAGCTGCACTTAGCCAAGCTTCTGTTGATTCTTTTAAGCAAGTCTTTCGAGATATTCAGAATTTAATCTACAAATATGCAAACAAAGACAATTCATTATTCACCATGTTCAAAGCAGGGAGCAAGGGTAACTTGCTGAAGTTAGTACAGCACAGCATGTGTCTTGGATTGCAGCATTCACTTGTACCTTTATCATTCAGATTTCCTCATCAGCTCTCATGTGCTGCATGGAATAATCTAAAGTCTCATGGCTTAACCCAGAAGGTTGATGATACTGTCGAATCGGCTAAGAATTATATCCCCTATGCTGTGGTTGAAAGTTCTTTTATGAACGGTTTGAATCCATTAGAATGTTTTGTTCATTCAGTGACTACTCGAGACACTTCTTTCAGTGACAATGCTGACCTTCCTGGGACTCTGTCTCGAAGGCTGATGTTCTTCATGCGTGATCTATACACAGCGTATGATGGAACTGTGAGGAATGCTTATGGAGATCAGGTTGTTCAGTTCTACTATGACATTGATAAGGGTAAATCTAGTCTAACTAGTCATGCTCACAAATTAATAATTCAGGGCAACAGTGTTCCTGATGGCATAGGTGGCCAACCTGTTGGTTCATTATCTGCTTGTGCCATTTCTGAGGCTGCATATAGTGCTTTGGATCAACCAGTTAGTCTACTTGAAACTTCACCGCTGCTGAACTTGAAGGTGCTCATCTCTCTCTCTCTCTCTACCCCCTAATGGTGCTATAGAGAACTAGAAAACTTGTCATACTAAATTTGAAAAGGACTAGGAGCTGATGCATGATGAACTTTTACAATTTGACTTGGCTAGCGCAACAATATCTAGATCATTTATAAAATTTGCAGCAAGGTCTGAATGTAGTTTAATCTTCAATTTTTTGGTGTGCTTCTCATTGTAAAAATTAAATTCTAGAAAGGAGTTTGCTGCATTTACTTTGGAACACATTTCTAAAACATACTAGAATTGTCCCTTAGGAGTAGTGAATATTATTTGTTCTGTGTGCTTGTAGTTTATGTGCCTTGGTTCAAGGGTTGTTTCACAGTAACTTGAGTTTACTTCAAGTTGTCAGAGCAGCTTTTCTGCAGAGCTGGATAAGGCTGCTTGCGTTTGATCCTCACTAGACCCCGGAGTTGAAAAGTGGGAACCTTGTGCATTGGGCCACTCTTCCTATGTCTTATTTAAACTGTCGAATTCTGTTTTTATTCTTCTCACTTTAAATTTGCTGTTTTGTGCTGAAAATCTGTGAATCTGACTTATATGGCCTTATTGATGACCTTTGGAAATCTATGATAAAGCGATTACAAGTTTACCATCCCAATATTATGTTTGATTAGCTTTCATACTAGTTAATAAAATGGGCAGCTTGTTTACTGGTTTAGAACAATATAGGCAGAATGACTTATATTGATACCTGCTTTTTTTTTTTCTTTTCACCGTCAGATTTTCTTCAAAGAAATTTTCTTTCCCCTTCAACCTGATGAGGAAATGGCTGACTTTTACATTTAAAGAAAAATTTGAGATACATGTTACTGTGCTGAAACGTGCCTAATACAGTTGCTAAGGACCCATAGAACAACTTGACACTATTGAGAACAATATATATATATATATATATTTATGTGCTTATGTTCAACTACCATAAATGCTGCTGCTTAATGCACAATGCTCTAGATTAAGTGGCATATTACTTTTACGTGCTTATGGTCAACTACCATCTGGAGTTTCATTTTATGTGCATCTGGCGTGAACCTCAAATTTTTTTGGTTGATATATAAAATATTGCAAAAGGTAGAATACTAACAAATTAATCTGATTAAATCGCTCAGAGGGTCCTTGAGTGTGGTTCTAGAAAAAGCAATGCTGACCAGACTATGTCACTATTTTTATCTGATAAACTTGGAAGGAGAAGGCATGGTATGGAGTATGGAGCCTTAGAAGTCAAGAACCATTTGGAGAGGTTGATCTTTTCGGATATTGTTTCTGCTGTCTCAATAATGTGAGTTTATATTCCTTTCTTGTTTTATGCTTTATTTTTCCCATTGACTTTAATGTTTTTTTTTTTTTTTAATTTGAGATTTATTAATGTGTTCTATGGTACTAGCTTCTCACCACAGATGTCTAATGAAGACCATTTCAGTCCTTGGGTTTGCCATTTTCATGTGGGCAAGGTAACGTGATATGTAAATGGTTCATCTATGTTGATAAAACTTCCACTTTGGAGTTTTCACTATAGAATGTTGTACTTTCCAGGATATTGTGAAAAGGAGGAGGCTTACAGTGCGATCTATTATTGATTCTCTTCACATGCACTGCACCAATGTTAAAAAATTATGGAAAATCAGTTTGCCTGACTTGGAAGTTACAAGAAAGTAAGTTTGACTCACTCACTGGCGCCCGTTAATATGTGTAGCCTGCATAACCTCCACTGTTTAGTTCAAAGCCCAAATTATACATTTATTTATTAAAGATCTAAACATCTTTTAGAATATTACATCATTGAAGATCTATATTTGTTTCATCCAAGTAAAAACTTTGCCATCAATGTAAATTATCCTTGAAGAGAGAATGTATATCAAGGTAAACTTGCTTCAGGTTGACAATTAAAACAGCTAAATTTGCAAGTCTTTGATGGTCATCAAGTACCTTTAATTCGAACGAACTTATCCTATAGCTAGGTCTTTATCTTTTACATTTGAATATTTAGAGTTAGATTTCCTGTTTGCTACATTTTTTACCTTCTTTGTTTTAGGTGCAAACTACTAATTTGGAGTACTTATTCTGTTCTATGTTCTATTACAACAAGCAACCTTTCAGTTAATAAGCATCCTTTGCTACCTTGTTAGAAGGAGCACTAATAGAATTTTCAATTCCCATTTGTTTCTTCCATGTGTCTGTGACATGCAGATTTATTATGGTTTTTTTTTTTTTCCTCATCTACTGATGGTTCCCATTAATAGCCTTTTACCTTTCCATCCAGCCTAAAAGTATTTAACATCTCATCTATGTGATCTTTGGCCTACCTCTACTTTTATATTTCTCTTTGTTCTATTTAAATTAAATACTTTTGTTTCTTGGTGCGTTCTGGTCTTTATCATACATATTCAAACCCTCTAAAATGTCATTTTTGTAATGTTTCTTCTGCATTTTAGGAATTGTTATCTTATCCTATCTTGCATCACTGCACATGATTAGCAAGCCTAAATTTCATCTCTGACGGACATTCTGTCTTATAATGCCTTGAAAATAAATATCATGAAGGATATTCGGTCTTATGGCATGTTATGAAATTTTCTTGTGAGTTCATCCATAAGGAGCCTGGTTCGCGAATGCAATTTAAACCCAAGCCGGCAATGCAGCTGTTGTGCCCAATGCAACTTCCTCATTTTGGTTTTGGCGCCGAACTCCACATTTATTTATATATTTATTTTTTTGCGGCTGCCACACGGATAAATTGATAAACGTTCTTCATACATCCTTGCTACTTTTGCTTACTCTCCGCTATTACTTGTTTTATGTTTTTATATTAAATTTAATAAACAAAAATATACAAAAAAACTGTAAGATCCAAATAAAAAATCACAGATAAAATAAATTAACACCAGAAAAATGAAATGCATAAATACTATAGAACAGTGACATAATATAACAAAAAAATTGTAAAATTAGGATTGACATAAAAATTTATAAAATTTGTGCCCTTTTTGAGCCTTGCATCTTTTGTTTTACTTTTTCACCATCCCTCCACCACAATTTTACCAAATGCTTCTCCTTTTGCATCTTAGTTCCTATTGTCCTAAGTAGGTCAAGAATATAGGAGTGGAGCAGATATTTTGTGGTTTGAATTACTGCTAATATCACAAGTAGCTCTCACATATGTCATTGCTCCTCCATACATCTTTAATCATCTTATTATATATAATGTGTATATATATATATATATATATATATATATATATACACGCAAACCTTTTCCCTCTACTATCCATTAAAAGAAATCTTGAAGAACCCAAATGTTCTGATTTTTCTTTGTCAATATTTCACGACCCTTATCTCTGTACTTGTTTATCAACTTCAGAAGCAGAAATACAGCATCAACCTTCTGTATTCATGGCTTAAACCTTAGTTCATGCTCTGATTTTTGTGGCGCACATCAATCCAAACTCACCCTTTGTCAAAGTAATATAATCAGATGGATGACAATAATTATAATCAGCATTAATTCAATTTAATTATTTCATTTGAGGGCTTCAAGGTATCAACATATATGCTTCTAGATGGTAGTTGTTCCAATGCATCTGAATTCTGAAGGGTGGAAAAAGGTTGCTATACTTGATTGCAAAATAAATCGTCTCGGCTGGAGTCAACATTTACTGCTCCATATCTGCTACCATTGTTGATTTACTTCTCAGAGCTTTATTTTGCTTCTTGATTTGTTTGATTGACAGGGCTTGTTCTCATATTGACTCACCAAATGAAGATGATACATTTTGTATCACTGTCACAATCGTTGAGCACTCCAAAAGCTCTCGTATAGAATTGGATGTGATTCGAGATATGTTGATACCTTTCCTTCTGGAAGCAGTGGTAAAAGGTTTGTACTTCTAATTGTCTGTTTTTGTCCAAACTGACTAGTATTAGGAATCCCATTCATTTCAAGGTTGATTTTTGGAGAAATGGCTCAATCCTTTATTTTGGGTTTAAATTCACATAAGAGAGAACTTGACATGTTTTAGCATCACCATTTTTGAGCTTTGTTTTTGAAATTATTGGATGTTATGCCTTCCTTGATTTGAATCTCCCATTTATCTATCACTGTTCATGCTTTAGTTTGTTTATGTCTTTTTAGTGGTTGAAGTTCTGATATTTGAACTTGCAAGTATCATAGTATTATGAAGTTTCTGGTCGGGAAAACAAAACCTTTAATGGGTCTATTCAAATGTAAAAGACAAATTGTAACCATCAAATCATATTAAAAATAATAATTTCTTTTTAATTTGGCATTTTTCCCTCTAAGTTTTTGTATTCCTACTTGTCAAAGCTTGCTATAACTCAGGAACCAAAATTGACAACAAAAAATGTTTAGGACATGCATCTTTCACTTTTTTTTTTTTTTTGTGTGTGTGGAAAGAGTACTTTTACTTTATCGAAGTGCTGTAAAGTCTGATAGATTTTTTAGATAAACTTGCATTTACAAGTTGATTACAAGTTAGTGATATTCATCCCCTTTTGCATTTGAATTTATGACATTTTTTTAGGATTCCCTGAGATCAAGAAGGTGGGTATATTATGGAATGATGAACTCAAAGTCTCAAGTTCTCATAAAACTTCTCCCGGTGAACTTTACTTGAGGGTATCTGTATCAGGCGATTTTGGGATAACAAAACTCTGGGGCGTGCTTATGAATGATTGCCTCCAAGTAATGGATATGATCGACTGGACACGCAGTCATCCAGATAACATTAATCAGTTTTGCTTGGCATATGGAATAGATGCTGGATGGAGATTTTTCCTCAATGTTTGTATCATTGTTGTAATATATTTTCTGTTTTCTACTTATAGAAATTCGTAAGGTTAACAGCATATATTAACTTGCTCATGCTATTCTGAATGCAGAATATCAAGAGTGCAATATCAGATACTGGCAAGACTATACTAAACGAACATTTGCTTCTCGCTGCTGATTGTTTGTCAGCTACCGGGGAGTTTGTTGGGTTAAATTCAAAAGGCTTGAAACAACAAAGAGAACATGCATTTGTCTCATCTCCTTTCATGCAAGCATGCTTTTCGGTTAGTTCCCGTCATTGTTTCTAGTTTGACGCTCTTAACATAAAATATTAAGTAATGTTATTTTTATAGTCAGCTTACCTTTTTATATTTGTGGCAGAATCCTAGTGCTTCTTTTGTCAAAGCTGCTAAGGCAGAAGTTTTCGACAATCTTCAGGGGACAATTGATGCATTAGCATGGGGAAGGGTTCCTCATATTGGGACTGGTGGACATTTTGATATAGTATATTCTATGAAGGTATTTTCCCATCAAAGTTCTTTTTTGAATAATGCATTTTGGAAGTGATAAGTACTTAGGCTTATTGCTTACTGATACTGAATAGGGTTGTGGCAGTAGGTTATCTCTTCAGAATGTTAATTGGTTTTTTAGAGGGAGCATGTCTGCAATAAAGAAACTTGAGCGAAACACATATGGAAGAGTTGATTAGAGTTAGAACATTTTTGGCTGTTAACTGCCTAATCATACCCATCCCATTATTCTTTTTCAGAATCAAAGGCTTGAAGAACCAGTTGATGTTTATAAGCTGCTAGGAAATTTTGTTAGTTCTCAGAAGCAGGATGTAGAGTTTGAAGTACCTAAAGCTAATAACTTTAAGTCTGAGAAACATGGTTCTCAGCTTAAGGGGGCACTTGGTGGTTCTGCCTTTGAACAGTTGAAGAAGATTGAAACAAAAACAAGATCACTCATGAGAGAACTTCTAACCTTTGATGACATTCAGAGGCTTTCACGTGATTTAAGGAATATCTTGCACAAGTAAGTTTCCCTCCAATTTCGGTTTCCTTCTATGTTTATGGTGATCCAGTTCTTTCTCCATTAAAGTTTCCCCTACTCTCTTTGTGCTATGATGCTTGGTCTTGGTGATCCTATATTATAATAGGTTTTGATGTTTAAACTTAAACCAATAAATGCCCATCTCTTCAAAAGCCTTGAGCGTTTTTGTTTTTGGGTGCTATGTAATGACCATCTAAGGTTCAGAAAATTGCTTTAAGTACCTAATTTTGGAGCTGCCCAAGAGCCAGGATAGCCCTTAAAGCTTGTAGCCTGGAACAAATTGGGCCAGATTGGCCATAGATTTTTCCAAGGTTCAGAAAATTGCCTTAAATCTCTGATGGAAATTAGGCTAGTTTATACATATTGGTTCTTTGGTACTGAATTCAGCTTTTAGTTGTGGAAAAACTGTTGAGCTTGTATTTTTTTATATTTGTGCTTTTGTTTGCTTGTGAAAGAGATTTAATTGTCTTTTTCATGAACTGATCACATATTGCAGATCTTATAGTCATCAATGTTTTGCCATTTTTAACTTTTACCATGCTTTGGCTTGTTTCTCTGCCATGTATGTCTAAGAATAGCTTATGTAATCTCCTGATTTCGCATTATTAGTGCTTTGCTTCTCAGCGCTAGTTTCTGATAAAATGATGTAGTCAGGATTGTAGACCTGTTTTTTGTTTTTAATGTCAGTAATTGACTTACGTTCTCCGAGCTCATAATTGTGCCGACTGTAGGTATCCTGTTGATCACCGGATAAGTGAAGCTGACTGGGATACCTTGATGATGGCATTATACTTTCACCCTCGAAGAGATGAGAAGATTGGATCTGGAGCTCAGGAAATAAAGGTACGTGATACTGGACTCCTTATTGTGTAATTTTAATAGCACTTAATGTTTATAGTTACCAGTTATCCAAAAGAAAAAAAAAGGAAAACAAAATGTTCCTCTCATGAAAGTTTAGTTGAAAAGTTTGTTGATGCTTCGTTTCCCTGTCTTTCGCAGGTAGGATATCACCCCGAACATAAAAATACTCGCTGCTTCTCATTGGTAAGAACGGATGGGACAATCGTAGATTTCTCATATCGTAAGTGTGTTCTTGGTGCTCTTGAGATCATCGCGCCTCGCCGGGCAAAATCTTACAAGTCAAAATGGTTACAATCTAGCAGCTTTTAAACCCAACTCCGTGAGCACTTGTGCATGTACATATAGCAAGATCCAGGGGCCATGCAATGATTGCCATAAAAGAATAGAAAATACCATATATATAAAAAAAAACTTTCTACATTGGACAGTTTGATCTGCAGTGATTCTGACAGTATATTACCCCTAAGCAAGTTTTTCCTTGAAGGATTTAATCTGGGATCCTAGCATCCAAGTAAAATTCCAACGGCCAACTTTCCTGACAACAATAGCATGTCATCTTCAGAAGGTTATCATAAGATTTTGTAGCTTCCTTACCTTCCTAAAGCTGTACATTTCTACAGAGACAACTGTGCACAAGAAGGGTAGTTGGAGAAATACAGTAATTATTAATATTCCTTTTGTTGAACTTTTATTTTTTTTTGAATTGTATTTTGAACCCTATTAGAAATTGGGCCGCTGCTTTCCTCAGCTTCTTTTTGCTCCTTCTACTGGGACTTGTTTGCCTGTTTTCAAAACAGTTGGCAGAAAAGATCCAGTGGAAGCAGCAACGACAAGCTTGTAAAGTTCCGACCCCATTTGATTTTGTATTTCCATAAATATATGAAATATTAAGTCAAATGTTTTAGCTAATCGCACCATTTTCTTCAGCGTAGATGGTTGGATCTCACTATCTTTACAGCTATTAGTGCCTTTCGAGTGATGATTTGGCAGAAGGATTGAATATACCTATTAATTTTATACTATATCACTTTTTCAAGTTAAAGTAAAAATAAAAAAAATACATGTTAGTAGTTATATTATGATTTTATTAAACATATAATTTCAATCATTAATTCTATTAAAAAACTGATGATACATTAATATCTCATTAGGTCATGACATGTCGCAATATACAATCGGTATTAAGGTTACATTTGCACTTGATTGAATGTTACTTGTCATATTTTGGTCAATGAAATTAGTGATTTTAGATTATATGTTTAACTAAATTATAATACAAATATTTATTTAGATATATATTTAGATACTCTCCTGAAAAAATATGACATGATATGAACATCATACACGACTTGGTAGAAAACACTTATATCCCACGTGCATGTCCAAAAGAATTTGAATATTTTTAGGGTGAAAGGTTGCATTTGCAACCACGTCCACCCAATGTCACTTTCTATTTTCCTAGCCATCCATTGTCTATTAGTTATATTTATTTTGCGATTATGTTTTGATTTATTAGATGGAGTCCATTAATTTAATGGCCTACAATGCAGCGCCTTCTAGTTCTAGTTCTGGATCATGTCTTTTTCTTCGATGTAATCTTTTTAAAGTAAACAAATTTTACCTTAGGAGATCTCCCCCTGATCAATATTTACCCTCTAAGAAAACAAATGAACAGGAAATTACCATGTAGGCTATAACGTATAAGATACAGTTTGACCGCTAACGATGTTGTTAAAAAATTATTTGAATGCTAATGAAAGTTAATGTATTATATAACGTAAAAGTTTAAATTTTATATAAAAACTTCAAAGTTGACCTGTAACCCAAATTTATTTCTGAATAAAATTTAAAATTTCACACCATAAAATAAATTGATATTTTATTAATATTTAAATAATTTTTTAACACCATTAATATTTTTTTTATTTATTATAATTTTAAAAATACAAAATTAAAATACTTCCATCGCAAACTGGAAATGTACTTTTACCTTGGTATTTGCAACTGTTAGCTTGTTAGCTATTAAGTGCATTAAACCACGCCCAACTGCCCCCTCTCTCTCCCCCACTTCTTTCTAATGTCGATCAACCTACACATATAAATCTAGCGAAGAAATACTGATAGTCACTGTATTATTTGCATTTGAATCGCCCAATGAGTACCCAAAGTTTCATTTCCTAGCCTTCTCATTTCCCGGCTGGCCAAAAAAGAAGCAGAACAACTAGTTAACTCAGCTGTCCTACAAATTGGGTTGTTCGATCAGGTGCTAGGAAATCACATTTTCTACATTTCTTGAACATTTCCTGAAACTGTTCCCCCTTAAAAAGTGCTGCAATTTTCAACATGGTCTAGCTTGTATGACCGATAAAAACAAACAAGAATCTTTGTTCCCACAATCTATCTCCCGTAGACATTGTTGCTGCCCTTAAAATTTGTCATTTTTTCTTTGTTTTTTTTTTTTTACATTATATATAAGAAGGTAAAACCAGGCTTGGATTTGTTGTTATACATCTAACAAGACAACCTCAGTTCCCTTTTTTTTAACATAAAAGGCTTTGTCTTTTTCAGTTGTCCTTTTGGAACAATGAACCTTGGGTGGTCGATTCTTGTTGCAGTTGCCTTTGCTGGATTTCTCTTATTTCATAGCTTTGCTGCCTCTGAAACAGGTACTGAAAATCTTCACATTATTCTTTTTTTCGCTTCTTTTCTAGCTTATTGCCAATTGAACGCAGATATACACGTTGCTTTGAGCTTTTTTTTAATGTAAAACTAGTATTTCCTTAATTAAGAAAACTATATATTCCGATTCTAAATAGCAAATAATATTAATTTAATTATTTGATACACCGATAATAAAAATAAAAATTTTCATAAAAAATTTTATTGATGTAATACATTTCGCTTAAAATATATTTAAAACAATAAAAAATAAAAAATATTATTCCACTAACCTTACTTATTATATCTCTAAGCTAATGTATTGGATCAAAGATAAATCAATGGAATTCTTTCTGTGTTCAAAGTTGATCTAAATTAATAATCCTTTTCGAGCAAGGACCTCTTAATTGTGTCATTAATGAAGTTCGATATGGTACTCTTATAGCACATAAATCTATATAGATTATAGATACAGTAATAGCCAATCATGAGTGTTTGTCTTTTTCTTTTTATAATATTTTAAGTTTGATTAATCAATGTTTATAATTATAAGAGAAGGATAATTAAAATAATACATAAAAAATATTTTATTAATAAATGTCTTAAAAAATTTTTCATGTTACTTCTGTAACAATGATAAATATATTACAAATGAAAATACATTTGTAATAAAAATTTAAATATTTGCTTTAAGATACGGTTATATATTTTTTAATGCATTAAAATTTATGAAATTAAAATAAATTAAATATTATTTTAAAATAATATTTTAAGAAATTCATTAACAAAATCTTGTAAAAAATATTTTTATGTTTTGTAAATTTGTTTTAATCAAATATTATCTTTAAAACAACGTAAAGCCATAGAGGTATTGGTCTTAGTGTTACATCATGGACCCCTTTCATTTATTGTTTACTAAAATAAAACTTTTCTCCAAATTAATGCCGTCTTAACAGTTGTGCTTTTTTAGGACTAAATAATCTGCTTTCCCCTGAATCCACGCTTCGATTATTGGTGCTAGTTTCACATCATATATAATTTATTTATTTATTTATTTATATTAATGCATACAACAAAAATAATAATCAGATAATAAATTTTTTATCAAATAATATTTCGTTTTTTATGCTTGATCTTTACAACTATACCATCATTTTCATGCATAAATGATAAACGTGAAGCTTAGACTGTAATCAAGTGTCTGTATCCTTACAGCTCCAAACTACTCTTTCTTGCACAATGCAACATCAGCTCCAACGTTATCGTATTACGACTACATTATTGTTGGTGGCGGCACCGCAGGATGCCCTTTAGCCGCTACATTATCTCAAAATGCCAACGTCTTGCTCCTTGAACGAGGTGGCTCCCCTTATGGCAACCCCAACATAACTAAGATGGCCAGCTTCGGTGCTGCCCTCTCTGACCTTTCCCCTTTGTCCCCGTCGCAACGGTTCATCTCCGAAGATGGCGTGGTTAATGCACGGGCGCGCGTGTTAGGGGGCGGAAGTTGTCTGAATGCAGGATTTTACACACGCGCTGCCCCTGAATATGTCAGGTACCAAGTTGCACCATAGCATTTTTACAAAAATGTAATGTTGGTGTGTTAAAGTTCAGGGATTTAATTTTTTTTATTGTTAATTAATTAGGAAAGCCGGTTGGGATGGGCGATTAGTGAATGAGTCGTACCAATGGGTGGAGAAATTAGTGGCATTTGAGCCACCACTGGGGCCATGGCAGTCAGCTGTGAGGGATGGTTTGATGGAGGCTGGCGTGTTGCCATTCAATGGGTTCACTTATGACCATATTTATGGGACCAAAGTGGGTGGAACAATCTTCGATCAACAAGGGAATCGACACACAGCTGCTGATTTGTTGGAGTATGCTAACCCCACTGGGCTCACTGTCCTTTTGCATGCGTCTGTGCACAAAATCTTGTTTTCAAATAAAGGTACATTATCTAATAACTAAGCTCAAATTCTAAGCTAAGTTTTTATAACTTGGGTTTCGGCTCAAAACCCATTTCAATGACAGGTAGAAGGAGGCCGAAGGCTCATGGAGTGATTTTCAGAGATGCAAAAGGGGCCATGCACCGAGCATATCTTAAAGAAGGATCCAGAAATGAGATCATTATATCAGCCGGGGCACTAGGAAGCCCACAGCTGTTGATGTTGAGTGGAGTGGGGCCTGCAGCCCACCTGAAGTCCCACAACATCACGGTGGTGCTTGACCAACCCCTGGTTGGACAAGGCATGTCTGATAACCCCATGAACGCCGTGTTTGTCCCTTCTCCTCTTCCAGTTGAGGTTTCACTTATCCAAGTCGTTGGTATAACCCATTTTGGAAGTTACATTGAAGCCGCCAGTGGCGAAAGCTTCGGGACTGGTGGTTCTCCTCCTCCTCATAGAGATTATGGGATGTTCTCACCTAAGGTAATTTTGCCTTTTCTTTATTTTTATTCAAAATTTTGGTAGTAATTTTTTTTGTTATCTATGCAGATTGGTCAGCTCTATACGGTGCCACCAAAACAAAGAACCCCAGAAGCCATTGACAAAGCTGTTGAATACATGAACAATCTTGACGTGGCAGCTTTTAAAGGTGGATTTATCCTAGAAAAAATTATGGGTCCAATTTCAACAGGCCATTTGGAGCTTCTAACCCGTAATCCAAACGATAACCCATCCGTTACCTTTAATTATTTCAAGGATCCACGAGATCTGCAAAGATGTGTCCAAGGAATTCAAACCATTGAGAAAGTTGTCGAATCAAAGCCTTTCTCTAAATTCAGATATGACTATTTGTCTTGGCCAGTACTTCTCAATATGACAGCAAATGCCCCATTAAACTTGTTGCCTAAACATTACAATCCCTCGATGCCACTGGAAGTGTTTTGCAAGGACACTGTGATGACTATATGGCACTATCATGGAGGCTGCCAAGTCGGTAAAGTTGTTGATCTTGACTACAAGGTTCTTGGAGTGGATGCTCTAAGAGTTATCGACGGCTCCACGTTCAACTACTCGCCTGGGACTAATCCTCAGGCGACTGTAATGATGCTTGGAAGGTAATAAATTGTTATTTAGCTCATTTGTATTTCTTAAAGATATGAGATGCATTTTTTTTCTCAAACTTTAAACGCATTAAAATTCTTTGAATCTGATACTATTTGTTAAATGGCAAGCCAAAATGACCATTCATGGCATGAATATGTTGGCTGTATGATTGACATTTTTATTTAATGTGATGCAGGTACATGGGTGTGAAGATATTGAGTGAGAGACTAGCCAATTAAGAAACCAAGTGATTGAAGTTGGCTTAATTTTCTTTGTTTCGATTAAGAAATCATGATGTTCTAGACTTCTTATTACGCTTAAGTGGTCCCAAACTTAAGCTTTAAGCCATATTTGTCAATGGTAGCATTTATGAATGCTTGACATTGAAAAATATTATGTTTTTGCTTTGCACTTCTGTTACCCATTTAAATATTACTATTATAGCTTTAAATTATTATCTATATATAATTGTTTTTTGCTAAGGATATCATAATTTAAAAATAAAATAAAAGATTAAAGATATTAAGTTTTTAATCCTAAATCTTTAATATGATTGCATGAATTCACTAAGCTAAATCTGGGTTCAGCTTCAAAAATTAAATTAGTTTTCAGAAGAGAAAATTAAGCTCGCAGATCATGAAAAATTCCTAGGTCCAGACTGTCCTAAATCCTTCTGGTAAAACAGGCACATTGCTACTCACAACTATTCTAAATTTCTAAACAGTTGTTACTGATCCCTTTGTCATGCTTTAACTACTTTCTCTGGTTTTACCTGCAATTTTAATGTCTTATTATATATGCAAGAACATCACTCACCCATAAAACAATAAATAATTAATTAGGAATGTGAATGTTATTCTTCCTGCCCCAAGATTGCAGAGAATATTTAGTCGCTACCAGCTGATATAGCCTGTTATAGATACAATCATAGTAAAAGAAACAATGATTTTGACATGGGAGAACATAAGATATTTTAGAGAAATATATGTCTTCAAGTACTATCTTTTTTACCTTGTAAAATAGAGGAGAAAGAAGGGGAGTTGTTTCACAAGAAATTGCGAAATAATTCGACAATTCTACTGGGAAATTTTCTCATTGGACAAAAGAAGATTACATGATCACCAAAAGATTATTAATTTGGATTTCCAAATCCTCCAAGGCCATAAAAAATCTTAAAACTGAAAAGAATATTATAAAGGATATACCTCCAGGCCCAGGTTTTGCTGCCACCTAACCATAGAGAAAAGCTAGGCATCTCCCTCTCGATCTCCTTTTTCTCTTTTCCTCCCTTCACCTTCCATCCATGGATATGGACACAGCTGAAAGAAAAAGAAATATTAATTGGAAACATTCATATGTCTAAATCATGCTAAGTATAGAATCTGTCAAACAAGGCACTTTTCAGAAAGGAGCCTTTGCATGAAATGCGTAGAAAGCAGGCACCAAAAGGATATCCTCGGCATATGCTATGTTTTGAACAACTTATCCCATTGGTTGAGCTCTTAGAGAAGAGCCTATAAATCTCTTGCTGCACCCCTTCAGCAAAAATCAGAGCTAGATATAAACCTCTTTTTTGTGCCACAAGATAAATGAAAATTTATCACTAAGTGAACTAGTTGCAGGGCTTCTCTCCTTTGGCAGGTTGTGCCCGTACTCGTAGATGATAAAATCAAGAAGTAATTCCTGTATTCAACGATAACCCGCCAAAGGAGAGTTGCCCTTTAACTGATTCTACTTAATAAATCTTCGAAAGCCCTATGTGATATAGCTCATTCAAAAGGTATGATATATTCTCATTTTTAACGTGGTTTTGTTCTGACTAGCTAGGATCCATTGTCTAGCAGTGCAAATTGCATTATGTGCTTCTGCATGACAAGTTTTATAATCTTATTCTCTTTTCAGCAATACAAAAATATATCTTCATATCAGTTCATCTGATAATCTTCGAGGAAGAGCTCATAATTTGCCATGCTTTGCCAATTTTTTTTGGGAATCTCACCGCTGTTTTTCGGTCATTTTTAACTTGTGCTTCAAAGGAGTACTAAAAACTCTAGCGGAAGATTAGAAATATGGTTATCTTCATATATATGACAAATTAACTTGACCATAGCTTCATTGGGAAAGCCCTAATTAGGGTTATTGACAATTTCTTTAAAAAAGGAAATTAAAGAGATTCCCTCTAGTCCTAATGATATATAACCAAACATGATAATGCATGACTACAGGATGAATAAGTCTATGAAACCCCATATTCACCTTTTTTTTTTTTTGGATAATTGAAATTTATTTCAATATCTCCCCCCCCACCCAAAAAAAAAAAAAAGCAGAAAATCTGCTGCTACAGTATTTATAGTATAGCCTTATATATTATCAATCTTGGCTTGTATCCCACTGTCTGCAAACTGAAGTTATCACAGTATTGAAAAGCCACATTCACCATGTCAGCCAACATAGATGTATCGCTTTTAGGTTCTTATATAATTTCCAATTTATTCCATGTGTAACATTGCATGTGCTGTAGTACTAAAACTAAGATCAAATTATAAGAAGAAAAAGCAGGAAAGCATTTTAAGCAAAAACAATACTGGCAAACATAAATGAACAGGTTAAACTGTCACAGATTAGTTAAAATTCGACCCTCCACCGCATTCATTGTAGTTGCAAATTAAGGATATGATAGGCTTTGGCATAGAATCTTAGTAGTAGTAATCTGATCTGGTCCCAATATAGATGTTTTGCGGAGAAACCGGCAGGGAAGTATTGGTTTTTAATCATCCATAAAGCTTTTTTCATTTTGCGAAACTGAAAAGCAAAAAAAAAAATCTAATTATTCAGTTTCTAGGTTTACCTCAATTTTTATATTTCTGACAAGTAAAAAGGGCTTTGATTAGAGCATTGCTAAAAGGGTACTAATCGACGAACTGATATAGTTTGTTTATGAGCTTGGGAAAAATCTTTTCTATAATGCTATAAACCAAAGAATCTTGTTGAACATGGAAGGATTAATATATTACCTTAAAACTGCCAACAAACATGAACGTAATATATCACTTCAAGACCACCAACAAACATGAATGCGTAATTATTTGCAGCACTGATTGGATATATTTGCCTGGTTTTTGATAGGAAACAAGAGAAACCGATGTGTCACAACTCATAATTAATAATATAACATTACACCGTAACGCGGCATCCTTAAATCTTCGTAGGTAAAATTAGGACTGCAAACGAATAGAGAGTTCAATGAATCATTTGTGAATAGTTCAGTTTTTATTTGTTTATGTTCGTTTATTAAGTTGATAAATAATTATGAAAATAATTTAATGTTCATTTTATTAAATGAACTAAATTCGAAATACGTATGTTTAGTTCATTTATATTTACTAAAAAGCTCGTTTATTGTTAGATTATAATTTAATAATAATACTATTTTATGTCATAATCATATTTTTATTTTATTATTTTATACCAACAAGAAAAAAATAAAAATAACCTAAACCTAAACCCTAATGTTTCGTTTAGTATTTATGATTATATTTTTAATTATTAGCAAATGTCTTCTTTTAATGATCGTGAGAAAATTCAATTAAGTGAAATGAATTAAGCTAAAAAATGCTTATTACTAAACAAATCGAGTTCGAATATAGTTTTAAAAATTCTTAACTAACATAATAAAATTCAAAAATAAATAAATGAACAATAATAAAGACTTGTGTATTCAGTCTTGATTAATTTATATCCCTCTTTGAGACTTTGGAGACACCTTGAGAACAGCTAAGTTAAATTTTATGATTTTGTTGACATATGTATTAAGAATATTACTTAAAGTTACCATATATAATAATATTTTATTTAATATATTAAAAAATAAATTTATCAATTATTACATTTAATATAATATTTTTACTATATATTTATTAATCTTGAAAATTTTCGTAAACATTCATTAACAAAAACCTTAAATTTGAATATGGGTTGGCATTGCTAATTGCAATCCCAAAGCAGCTAGGCGGTAAGGGCCTGGGGGCTGGGATCTTGTTACCAGAGACTTAGGGCAATGAGTAGCATTAGCTGACTTACATTTATTATACTGGGGCCTGAACTAATAACGTTGCTGAGTAGTTATATATGAACTCTCTTACTTTCTAAGATGGGAAAATGGAGTTTGAATGATCACAAACATTTCCAGCTTCAATTCCATCCATGACAACAAATTGTGAGAAAACAAGCATTTTTCCAGCAGGAAATTGAGATGGCCGAGTTGGTCTAAGGGGCCCGATTGATGTTTTTCTTGTTCAAAAAAGCATGGGTTTGAATTCCATTCTCGTGATGGGGTTGCAACTATTAGGACGAGGCGGATTTTTGCCCGATCCGCCTCTGACCCAACCTCCGAATATTTTCATTTAATACCCGTTTTAAAACTTAATTTAAATTTTAAAACTCAAATTCAATTTCAAAATAAAAAAAAAAACATTCAATCTTAAATCGTCCTATCCGAAAACTTAAATCTAATAAAAATTAAAAAAAATTTAATAAAAATATATATAAATTAATTATAAATTAAAAAAATGATATTTTAATCCCAAATCGGGATGAGCAGATTTCATCTAAAATCGCAACCCAACATGAAACTTTTAGTTAAGAAAAAAAAAAAAAGAAAGGATCCCTCACCCCGAACCCAATTTTGAAGAAAAAATCTCCCCACTAGAATTAAATTGCCAACCCTATTCTCTGTACAAACTTTTACTGTTTTACAACTTTCTTTCCTATATATTATGTATATATTTTTAAATGTTCTTAACACTATAAACTCCAGGATACAGCATTTATTTCTTTGATAGATTTGAAAGATACGGCTATGTTCACGATTTCTTTAAATACATTCAAGGTTTGGAGAAGAAATCCGTGTTAAACCATAGTTTTGACACTTTTATGAGGGATGGCAACAAGTCTGCATTGTTCTTATTGTGCAATTTGGCATGAATCCACCCCAACCGGAGGTAGATCCGATAATTTATATATCCGTGCTATATTTATATACTGCATCATATCATAATTTTGTTTAAAAAGTTTTATAGTTTATATAATTTTTAGTACATTAATAATTAATTACATATGGATATTGAAACATGTATTCATATTATATCGTATATTTAAATTTTAATTATGTCATATTTGTATAATTGTGTTTAAAATTATTAAGTTTAGGTACAGGTAGAGTCTTTTTCATAGCCTGTGGGAGAGAGCGTTATGCAACCACCAGCACCACTAGGCGATAGAAAAATATATATTACTATCGTTTTTGGTCCCTTTCAATCTTTATGGAGTTTATTTACTTCCAGAGTCTTCAACAATAGATCTTGGATTGGACGGTTTGTTCACATTTGAATTTTATATGATATCCGTGACGTTTTTATAAAAATATTAAACTTTAAATATGAGATTAGATTAACAAATTTGCGTTAAAAACGGATCAATCCTTGGGCATTGCAATCTGAGATCCTATCCAGGTTATTTTACTATTAGTTATATAAATTTTGAATAGAATATATCAATTTTTAGGAAATATCAATGTTTTCTAAGGAGGATCAATCATTATTAAGAGTGCCCGATTTTTTTTCAAAGGAGGATATCCTTTTGTATAAAAATCTAGATGTGTCTAAGTAGTGTTTTTATATAATATTGAATCAAATCTAAACATAAAATTCTGCTATATTTTACATCAAACCTAGTTTAGATAGTAAAAAAAACTCTTTAATGTCCTACTTAAACCAATTCAGTCCGGTCCATATATATATATATATATATCTATTCAAAAACAAAGAAAATATAAGAAGGAAAATATGAAGAAGTTGAAAAAAATCAGCATGGAATATGGACACAATTCTAAACCATACCTATAATTCAAATGCGTAATAACTGATCATAATTTTGAAATTTCAATATTCAAATCATAGTGATTGTTCTAAAGTATAGCTAAATGCTATGTCGATCTTCAATGCTGTGAGGGGCAGATAATTTATATTGTATATTATATAATATACAATTATTTTTATATAGTAATATAAATAATTTATGTTTTAAAATTTTGAAAGACTTAAGTTTGGTTCGATGATTTCAGTTTTAAAGTTTTTTTTTTTTTTGGTAGATTCATTTGGTTTTAGAAGTTTATTTGATTTAATCGATTTTAAAAATTTTGAAACCGAACAGATCGAATGCTCACCCCTAATTATATAGTATAAAAATGAGACTATAATTATATTATAAAAATATAATAAAAATAATTAAAATATGATATGAAAGATAATCTTCACATAGTTTATTAATTTGTGCTTAACCTACGTCCTGTCTTTGCATGGCCTAATTTGCAATTTGCCCACCAATTTTTTGACTACATTTGAACGCACCAATCCAAAATCGTCCAAAATTGCTATAGTTCAAAGCTGGTAACGTTTCCCCGGGTCCCAAAATTGTGTCTTGTTGTATGCTCCGAAAACGAAAGTCGAAACCTCGTCAACATATGGTCTCAAATTTTGAAGAGAAAAGTTAATCCCTCTCTAGGGTTACTAGTTAAGATTATATTTATAAAAATAAAAGTATAATTAACACATTTTATTTTTTAAATTTAGTAAAAATAATGTTTTTAAAATGAAAAAAGAATTATTGATTATGATGTTTAAACGATTTTTAACTAGTGTTTATAGACTGGTTAAGGAACTCAGTTCTAAAGGTAAAAACAAAAAGAAGACTTAGGCGAAGAGTCTTCCTTTATACAAATTGAAAATTGCCAATGCGTCGGTGGTGGGTGCAAAGGGGCTATAGTTGACCTCGACTTTTCTAACATGCCTTAGGTGACACTTTGGAAATATATATATATATATACATACATACATACAGTACAAGAATAGTTAAAAAGCAAGAGACTAAGTTACAAGATACCAGAGATCAATAATGTATATAGAATTTGGCAGGTTATAGAAATAATTGAAACGAAACTTCATGGCCTGGATGAAAAAGCCGGCAAACTTCCAAATTTTCCCTTGCCCGTTTCTGCTTGTCGGCTTTTTCCCTCGCATCTGCATGACTAAAACTTTTTTCTTAGTGTCAACGTTAAACCAGTTCTAAGGTTACTGTGATTCAACAAAAGTGGTGAAAAATTCCAATTTCTGATTTGGAAAGTGCGGCTTGTATTTAACACTGCATAACTTTGTCTTCGGTTAAACAATTTTATGGATGATATGACTTTACGAGTTTCCTTCCTTTTTTAACTTTTATTGACTTCTTTGAATCATTTCATTTGGGTATACAAAGAAATTTCCACGAAAAAGAACCATTCCATAAGTCTTACGATTGATCAATTAGATGTAAAGCTGAAGCTTAATTCATAAAACTATACAAATACTGTCGGTATATCAAACAGTAAAGTGATCCGTTGATAAAGTATTAAATTTTTAATTTTAAAAATTAAGGATCAAATATTGATATTCTCAAATATTAGAAGATTCTCAAGGTTTAATTTAAGTCTTTATAATTCAGTTTCGTATTTCAACTTTGGAATTAGTTAGCAATTAAAGGCATCACCCTTACGTAATGCAAAGGTTTTACAATTTTGGTCAGCTCCTAGAGAAGAACGTGAATCTGCAACTAAGAAACATTGACGGGGTCAATTGAGTATGCTGATTTGATGATGTGATTTCCATTAGACCAAACTGTCGAATCGTCATAATCGAAGACATTTTTGCTTTTATGATCTATGAAATAACAGGAGCTGGCATACTTGAACGAAGAACATGAACATATAGAAAAAGAATGCAATCACCTTGGATAAGAGAGGTCTCAAAAGCCTGTTGTTCTTCCGGTTGTTGTCCGATTCTTTTACTTGGCCTTCCTGATCAGTCTGATGATGCAACGTCACAGGTTCCAAGCAGTGCTGCCGCGGCATCACGGTACGAGTTTGAGGTCAGCACATCTGCTTCTCTCTACCCGAATTTCGAATTCACCAATCCCGAGTCTCTTCCTTCATTTGAGGAAGCTTTTTCTTGTTTCAACAGAGTGTACCCTCAATATTCCCAAACTGATCAGGCTGACAAAATCCGAGCTCGAGAATACTATCATCTTTCCATCTCCAAGCATGTCTGTCTTGACTACATTGGCCATGGCCTTTTCTCTTATTCTCAGCTTGAAAGTCAATGTCCAGGGTCGACTGTTACCTCTTCATCATCTTCTTCTTCTCCTCCTCCTCCTCCTCCTCAAGTTCATTCACTCTCTTTAGAAACTCCATTTTTTGATATTTCATTCAAGTCAGTAAACCTGAATTCGCAGCTACTATATGGGAGTGAAGAGTCCGAATTTCAATCCGATATTAGGAAAAGGATCATGGCTTTCATGAACATCTCGGAAGCTGATTACTCCATGGTTCTCACTGCCAATCAGTCCTCTGCTTTCAAGCTTCTGTCAGAGTGTTATCCATTTCAGTCTAGTCAAAACCTTCTCATGGTTTATGACTATCAAAGTGAGGCTGTGGAAGTGATGATTGAAAGCTCCAGGAAGAGAGGAGCGAATGTCATGTCGGCTAATTTCTCATGGCCTAATCTACAAATTCAATCAGAAAAATTGAGAAAGAAGATTGTCAATAAAAGCAAGAAGTACGAGAAAAGAGGACTTTTTGTTTTCCCACTTCAATCATGGGTCACAGGGTCGAGATATTCATATCAGTGGATGAGTCTCGCTCAGGAGAATGGGTGGCATGTGTTACTTGATGCATCTGCATTGGGAGCTAAGGACATGGAGACCTTGGGCCTTTCTCTCTTTAATCCTGACTTCGTAATTTGCTCATTTTTCAAGGTTTTTGGAGAAAATCCGTCTGGATTTTGCTGCTTGTTTATCAGGAAATCCAGTGCTCCGATTTTGAAGGATTCAGCTACATCTACAAGTGTGGGAATAGTGAATCTTGTCCCACCGTCAGGGCCAACTCGAATCCCTGAAAAGTCAGCTATTTCTGGCATTGAAACCAAACAGAAAGTGGATGAATTTCCTGTTCGAGGTTCATTCTCAGGCCCGATATCTATTCAGCAAAGGAATGATGAATCCACAACCGAAGGAACCAAAGCCAGAAAAAAGACTCTATCATTTTCTGAAATTGAAGAAGTAAGAGATACATGCTTTGAATCCGCTAGCTCAAAAATCACCAATACGCCTCAAGGTAGAAACCCTAAAATTGAAATTAGAGGCTTGGATCATGCAGATTCATTGGGCCTGATCCTAATCAGCAGCAGGACAAGGAACCTGATCAATTGGCTGGTGAATGCATTGATGAGCCTTAAACATCCACATCCAGAAAACGGAGTTCCGGCGGTAAGAATCTACGGACCTAAAGTAACGTTTGACCGCGGACCGGCCGTGGCATTTAACGTATTCGATTGGAAAGGGGAAAAGATTGATCCTGCAGTAGTACAAAAGCTGGCCGATAGAAACAACATTTCATTAAGCATTGGGTTTTTGCAACACATTTGGTTCTCAGATAAGCATGAAGAAAAGGTACTGTTGGAGTCAAGAACAAGTGAAGGTCAAGGAAAAACCTCACACAGAAAAAGGAATAAATTTCATCCTGGAATATCTGTTGTAACGGCTGCACTTAGTTTCCTGACAAATTTTGAAGATATCTATAGGCTTTGGGCATTTGTTTCCAGGTTCCTGGATGCTGATTTTTTGGAGAAAGAGAAATGGAGATACAAAGCTCTTAATCAAAAAACAATTGAAATTTAGTGTCAAATATATATAATTCTTTCATTCAATGGACTATAATATCAATTATTGTCTTCTATAAGTGTAACTATCACTTCAAATGTATAGAACTTACACTAGAGAACATTTTGCAGCCATACTCTCTCTCTCTCTCTCTCTCTCTCTCTCTCTCTCTCTCTTTTCCTGCCATGATCCCACTCTTTTTTTTCTTTTTATGACAAATCCCAGTCTTAAATTGTTCTAAACTCAAAAAATCCCATTACTTTTTTTTTTTGGAATAACAAAAAAATCCCATCCTTTAATGTTCAAAAGCATACTTGCTAAATCTTTATCTTTTTGTCAGGATAACAATTTTCTATGAGGTGGTTAAGCTTTTTCTTTATTGAAATTTAAATATAATAATTTAAAATTTTTAATTAGTTTAAGTTTTTAAGATGATTAATTATCTAATTTAACATAATATTTGAGCTCTTGAGTTTAAATTTTAACAATTATTTTTCTTTCTAATTTTTTTAATCTAATATCATGTTACCATCGAGTTGTGCGTTATCATTCTAGTTTTTCATCAATTTGTATTTTTCTTCTAGTATTAGATCGTAAAGACCAACATTTAATTTACGAGATATTATCTATTTTAATTCATTAAACCTCATGATTTTATTTACAAAAAACTTCTCATAAGTATAAATTTATTATATATATATATATATTATAACAGATGCTTAATGCATCCCGATGTAGGATTAAAGTATATGAAATTGAAGTGTTACAGGATTTTTCTTATCAACTTAAATTTTTTTAATTGATCACTTAATTTAACAGATTATATGCATATAACGTTATAGTTCAATAATAAAAAGATATCCAATTATAGGCAGACAAAGGCAAAAAACAAAAAAAATCAATACAACTTTTAAGTGCTTATAATAACATGATGATCTAATGCAAAACACAGACTAACTGGGGAACTTCACCTTAATTAGACCTTAAATAGAAGTCAAGTGGGCTAGACTCCAGAGATAGATTTGAATTTCGGCTGCTACCTATTTTAAAGGCCCAACAACTGGTTAAGCATTTAAAAGCCTATCATAAGGGTTAAGCTAATTTAGTGGGCTTAGATTTTAAGATCAATTCAAATTTGAACACTGGCTCTTGCATTCATGCGAAAAAAAAATCAAAACCAACAGGTCAATATATATATATATATATAATATAAAATTAAATCAAATTCATATACAATAAAAAAAATCTTTAAAATTTTAAGATTTTTCTTTATCAGTGAGCCAATCCAATTCACATTTTTTTTTTGACAATTAATCTTTGCAACAAGACAGATCCATAGATATTTATCATAAACAAAAGATATTATTACTGCCAACTTTTTGTCTTCACCTATCATCTGTTGACTTTTAAAAATAAGCCATTTATTTCATGGTCCCCATATGTTTCTCTTATTTTGAAAGTTGCATCTACAAAACTATTGTCCCCAGAGGTAGGGATGATTATAGATAAAGTTAGATTTGAGTTGAGTTTAAATATAATAGTGAATTTAATATTATATTTATGAATTATTTTATAATTAAGTTTAAATGTATTTTTTATTTTCAAATAAAAGTATATTTATATTTATTTCTTTGAGCAGAGGATTTCAAATTTGTATGTTTCATGTCATTATTTACATGGCAATTGAGATTCATTTTTTTTCTTTTTATTTTTTTCTTTCACTTTTTTTCCTTCATATTATTTTTAGAAATTCAAAACAATCCTACACAGTTGCTATAATTGATATTAATCCTTAATTGAAATATAAAAATAAAGAATTACCATTGACCAATAAATCCAAAAATAAAATAAAAATAAAAAATTCACAAACATCAAAATCTTAGATGGGTAATCGGATCACAAATTGCAATGGAACATCTATCAAATGATGAGGGACGCATATATTAAAAGCGTTATCAAATACTCACTGTTGCAAACTATGATGGATATAAGCTTTAAACCAAGCCACACACTGCAAATCTTATTTCTACCCAAAAAGATTGAGAGAGTTTTATGATATTGGCTGTTTTCTACATTACAAATTCTTTAATGGGTAATTCACTTATTGAAAGAATAAAAAAAAAAGGTAATTCAACTTATTTAATGGGTAAGTTTTATGATATTTTGTTTAATTGTAAATGAATTCAACTTTTGCTTCTGGTTTTCGTTTTTCATTTGTTTGGATATCTCAATTTAATGACGGCTGAGATTTAAGATTTGATGATTGTGATGGCTTTTGGATGTTTTGATTAATGGTACTTTGTGTCTGTCTTATTTTTGTGTTTTAATGATTGATTATGTTCATGACGTAGGATTATTTGAAATTCTCATGATTGTATTAGTGAAAGAGGTTAAAAAAAAAAAACTAAATCTCATCAATTACCACGTACATAATGATATGACGCAAGATTGAAATAATACAATAAGTTTAAAAGGATCTTTATTTGAAAATAAAGAATTATTTTTATTTTAGTGAAAATAATTTTTTTTATATTACTTATTTAAATTTAATTTAATAATTTAAATTTCAAATTCATTAAGTGAATGATTTAATAAAAGAAAAGCAAAATTCCCATCTACAAAGAGACAAACCGCATTAATTCTGACCCAACCCAAATTGATGCACACCAATCTCACAAGTCTCAATCGTTTATCTTTGAATGATTATATAGATACGTCACAAACTCACACTAATACGAATCTCAAGTCAAAGCCACCAAAATTTCCATCATTAAAAATCTTTCGTTTTAGAGCCCATTATCAGAAGTAATGTGTTATAAGTAAAGTTAATAAAATTATTTGATGCTGCTAAGCTACCTAAACTTAGGCTCATTTCACTTGATTCAGTCCTTTACTTTTCTAAAGTATCCCACAATTTGTCAGATAGTTAAAAACTCATTCGTTAAAGGTTCAATAATTTGTCAGCATACAATCAAGTAAACCTGAAACCCATGAAAATATAATAAAAGTAGGCAGGTCAGTCAACAATTCAAGTTGAACTATCATATAATATAAATCTTATCAATATTTCAATAAAGAATAAGAAAAATTCAACAAAAACAAGAATAAGAATAACCCATAAACCCAAGCCGCCTGGAAATGCCCCCTAAAAAAAAAATAAAATAAAAATATGCTCATTTAGATTATCATGTACTTTGATTTTTTATACAACTTCCTACGTTTAAAATATTCAGCTTCCAAGTTTGAATTAGACCGCATTGCATTAAGTTTTTAGGTAACAGAAAAATTTTATATATTCAAAGTTCAGTTTAATCTATTGAATTTGAAAACCTTTATTTTACTATTTAAAAAATTTCAATTGACAAGTGCCTGTAAAAACTAATTAAAAATTATTTTATATTAGTATTATATATTTTACAATTAAATTTAAATAAAAATATTTTTTTATTAATTAATTTAATAATAATATAAACTAACCAATTTGGACTTTTAAGACTCTTTAGAGACGTATTTTACCAACCAAGTCAGCCGTTTTGTTCTTGCATTGGTCAAAGTGATCAATATCTTTATTTAAAATTGATCAATGATAGCCGAATATATATCCCATGATAAACATCAATAAAAACATTAAATATTAATAAAATCAATATCTCAATAAAGTATATTAACCAATAATATATCAGCCCCAAGTTTTCTATAATTTTAGTTTTGGGCAACGCTTAATTAAATTAAGGTAGCACAATAAGAAATGTTTTATCCTTCTTAAAAGCTCTATTTTTGTATTTTTTTTTAAAAACATTAAAACCTATTAAAAATTAAAAAAAATAACTCTCTTTCATATTTATTTCATAAAATTCTAATCTTATTTTAGGTTTACTTTTGATATTTTATATTATGAAAATATATTATTTTGCTTCATGTTTTATTTTCGTTTTAATTACTTTTATAGTAGATTATTAGAGTGAACAGTATATTCTTACTTTAAACCTTAATAAATAGTGGTTGGTGGTTGCCAGTTGGTCATCTTTTTCTAACAAATTAGGTTGTTATATTTGCATTGACGATTTAAAAAAAATTATAAGTGGGTTTATAAAATGATATGTTTCTTTTATTATTTTAAATAATAAATATATTTATTAAATATATATTATTTCATAACTTTGTTTATAATTTTTTTCATGATATATAAAATAATTATTTTTAATTTAAGTAGTGTTATAACTTTTAATAATATATCCACTGTACTAAGAAAAACTGAAATACATTAGGCCGTCCACGTGCACCGTGAAGCACAGTTATGTGCTGACATGCTTGACCGCAATCTCCCAACAACCTCATTGATTAAAAAAAAAAAAAAGAAAAAAGGGCAAATCCCCAACCACCCCAGTTGGGTCCCACTTTATTCACTGCCAAACGAAAAGAGAGAATTGATTCCATACACGTGTTCGTGTTGTACTTACACATAATTTTATGTGCTATAATCGTTAATCGATAATACAGAAACTAATATCATATTTATACATTTTAATATATTTTTATATTTATATTATTTTTATAAAATATTTTAATTATATTTTTTATCATATTAATATTACATTCAAAATTAAACCACTAGTCCGAAGTCCAAACACTGGACAACTTGATCTTCTTCAGTTGCTTCTCTCGTAGGTAGTCACCGATAACCATCGGTCAACAGTCAACGACTCAGTTTGGATTTGTTTTTCCCCCTAAATTTTGACCAATTATCATCCTTACTTCTTATTTTTATTTATTTCTTTATTTTTTATTAATAATTCGTCAATTTTGGGTGCCCACGAAAATAATCTTATTTTCTCCTCAATTAGGTATTTGTTTTTTTTTAATTATATCTATTTAAATAAATAACAATGTGATGGACGATTTACTTTTTGCAACTTTTGCCTGGTTTTTTAAAACCCTTATTTTAATATTCTAAAATTATTTTCATGATTTTTTATACTTAAAATTAAAAATCATGAAATAAAAGTTTTATTAAAAATGTAATATTAAATACACTAAAATTATTTAAAAAAAAAAAAAAAAAAACTCCACGAGAATAGATGAAAAACAAACAAGCTTCATTCAATTTTAATATATATTTCAATTACAATTTTAGTTAGGTTAAAATTTGAATGATTCAAAATTACATCAAACTCTCCTTCCAAATGATTTGAACATATGACTGTAAAAAGTTCCAAATTGATTTTTTTTTTTTAAATATTCAGCTTATTAAAGTGAAATTTAATGAATTTTTTCGTGTTTAATATTTATAAAAGATGAAGATATATAATTGAACAACAATTTGTCAGTCAAATTTGTGTTTTATTTTAAATGCTTTGAATGTGATATCAATCGAGTTATGCCTTATTCACAGCATTTGAAACTTTATCTTTATTGTCACGTACTAACATGTGTGACACACTTTACAATGGTGAAATTAAAAAAAAAAAATTGAATTTTATGCTCGTAGGAAGAATTCGATTTGTTCATAAGTTGAATTTAAAATTTTTTTATTTTTTTTATTTTTGTTTGCATAAACTCAATGTAGATCTATTCAAAAACTTATATTATTATTTAATTTTTTATATTAATATATTATTGTAATTAATATGAATACATAAAATATATTTTATCAATCAAATAATAATTTTAATCAACCTAAAAATATAGTTACATCCATTTTATCTCAATCCACCTAATGCAATTGTTAACTTCGCCCGGCCTAACTAAATTATATTTAAATACGTATATTTTTATTTAAAAAATTATATTTAAATATATATTTTAAAAAACACGTAACTAAATTTAAATAAATTTATTCAAAAATTGAATTATCCATTAACCTAATAGATTAAGCCCCAATTAAACTCAATTTAAAATAAAATAATTTTTATCTGATTTGACTCGAATCATAAATAATCATAAATTGAGTCAATATGCTTGATTTTTTTATAAAAATGATATAATTTTATACAAGAAATTGGTTTATTCTTAAATAATTGTTTAATTGAAAGATAAATAAGTGAAAGTTATACTTGGTTCAATTCAAGATATTAAAAGAGCATAAAAGGTTTTTCTTTTTGAACTTAGATTACACAAGTCAATTAGTATTAGCTTAGAAGAAGTAATAATAAACATCAATCATGCATAAAGATTTAAACTTTAGAATAAATATATATATTTTTTTCATTTTCTCAAGAGGGGAAAAAAAAAGGACAAAAGGACAATTGAAATGCTGGCAAAAACCAAGTAAAAGAAAAAAGAAATGATGGCATATAGCATTTTCCACCCTGTCATGATGGCAACAATTGTAAATAACTGAAAAAAAAGAGGGTAAAAAGAGAAACCAAATGGTTTCCAAGTTTGAAGCCATTGAAAGGTACACGAACCCACGAACCAACGATGAAGTATGCATTTGCCTATAAAAGGTGGAAAAACACACCCAAATGTGATTCTCACCATCGATTCTCTCTGCGGGTTTCAGGGATCAATATTTTTTTCTTCTTCAGCAAAGGAGAAAGAAGAAGAAAAACAAGATAAAAAAAAGGAGCTTCTTTTATTTTTCAATAAAGAAAAAGACTTCCTTTTTGTTGTTGTTGTTGTAGTTGGTCTTTGTTCGTTAGCTTGAGCGAGAAATGGCAAAGAATGTGGGAATTCTTGCTATGGAAATCTACTTCCCTCCTACCTTTGTTCAACAGGTGACACCATCTCTTCTTTTTCTTTCTTTTTTTTTTTTTTTTTAATTTTCTGGGTTCTTGTTTTTTCTATTGGATTGTTGTGACAAGTGAGAAAATGGGGTAAAGGGTGGATTCTTTGATTATATATGGAGAATAAAATTGAGCTTCTGAACAAGTTTTTATATTTTGCTTAAGCGGAAGCAAAATTGACAGATAGAGAGGAATTCTAATTGCTTGCGTATCATCATTTTCAATTTTTTTTTTTTAAATTTTGTATCGGAAAAAAGTTAATTTCGGAGTTTTCTCTTATGTGATATTTCTTGGGTGTGATTATTTTAACTTTACGAGTTGATGGGGTCATATATAAATCTTGATGTTTCGGCTAAATCTTAATACAATTAAATGTTTTCACGTCTGCTACCTCACTGTTTGATATGATTATTTACTAGCTTCGGTTTTACCTTGGATCGCAAATGAGTGTTAATTGGGATTTTTTGGATTTTCACTCAAATCTATTTTCTTTTCTTTTCCTTTTCCAGCAAAATTTATGTTTTCACTGATATCAAATACTCGTCTTGGTGTTTTGGTGGTACTTTTTTCTAATTATAGTAGAATGATGTTCTTTTTGTTTGATATTTTTATTTATATTATTTATTTGAAAAATATTATTGGGAATAATAATCTGTCTTTCTTGTTGCAAACCTTTTATTTTTGGAATTAATAACTTAATAGCATGAATAATCTTTTTGTTGCTGTTGTTCTTTTAAAATGAAAATTACTAATCATGTTCCAGTATCAATTTCTTGTTGGACCATAATAAATTAATGCATTATGAGATTTTATAAAGCTGATTAAGCGTATTCCTTTTCTTTGTCCTACGAAACAGGAAGCATTGGAGGCTCATGATGGTGCAAGCAAAGGAAAATACACCATTGGACTTGGACAAGATTGCATGGCCTTCTGTACAGAGGTGGAAGATGTTATCTCAATGAGGTTATGAATCCTACATTTTATATCCACTTTTCTCCTATGCTATTAGCATCGCCTAATACTGTTTTACGATAATTATGCCTTGTACGGCTGAAATGAACACGTGTTATTTTAATTAACTTGGTATGTTTGATTTGCAGTTTGACAGCTGTTGCTTCGCTCCTTGAAAAGTATAAGATTGACCCTAAACAAATTGGCCGTCTTGAAGTTGGCAGTGAGACTGTGATAGACAAGAGCAAGTCCATTAAGACCTTCCTAATGCCAATCTTTGAGGTACAGTTTCCAATCATCACAATCATCTTGTTCAGGATAGTTGCACCTTTCTTCCCCTAAGATAGGTAAAAAAATTCTAACTGGGTTTTTGACCATGTGGTGTGACTTGAAATATCAATCGCTTGCTCAAATACCAGTTGAAAATAATACCGGCTTATTTGGGATCATTTTTCAAAGCTTTAACGCTATCGGCTAGTTGTGACCTGCTCTTTTTCTAGGGAAAACTGTTAGTTGGATCCTGTTTTATTGCAGCCATATTACTCATAGATCTAATCCTGTCTTAGTACATAGAGCTAGAGGCTACCGTGGTGACAATTCCATGTAACTCCAGATTGAATAACATGAAATTCTGATTTATTTAATTGCATTTCTTTTAGGCTGTGTCTATTCCTTAGGACAACTTTCTGTGCAATTTATGTACAAATGCCTTCTTCACACAATGCTCTTTTCTCATGTTAAACAAACAGAAATGTGGCAACACTGACATTGAAGGGGTAGACTCAACTAATGCATGTTATGGAGGGACTGCTGCTCTATTCAACTGTGTCAATTGGGTGGAAAGTAGTTCATGGGATGGACGATATGGTCTTGTTGTTTGCACTGACAGTGCGGTATGCCCATTTCCTTTCCTTTTAGTTTATTTTTGAAATACCAATCTGTGCGGGGTTTTAGTTTTGGACTAAAGGGTCTGTAATTTCATACCTCGTTCATATGATTTTTGTACCCTTCTAGGAGCAAAGCATATATTATGTTGCCTTGAGTTTGTATTTTTATATTAGTAATATATTTAGATTTTGATGGTTTTGGTTTTAAGGTCTATGCGGAAGGGCCTGCTCGGCCTACTGGAGGAGCAGCTGCAATTGCTATGCTAATAGGGCCTGATGCTCCTATTGCTTTTGAAAGCAAATTTAGGGGGAGTCATATGTCCCATGCCTATGACTTTTACAAGCCAAACCTTGCTAGCGAATATCCGGTAACGCAAACCAATTGCCTCTCAAATGTTGCTGCTTTTACGGAAAATACATTTTTTTTTTCGTCAGATTCGTCAACAGGACTAAATATGATGATGCTCTGAGGATAGATTTCACAAATGATGGTTTATAGCAATCGTTTAATTGACATATCAATCACCTATAGTGCTTTTTCTTTCACTATGAGTTCCTATTTGGGTAATGGTTCTATCTATTGACTTGCATGTGTAGGTTGTTGACGGGAAACTTTCTCAAACTTGCTATCTCAAGGCACTTGATAGTTGCTATAAATATTTCTGTCACAAGTAAGTCACTGCAGAAGTACTTGCAACATTTCTGTTTTACTTTACAAATATGAAATTCAGACTAGTTATGCTCTGCTAATCCCTCTATCTTTGGCTGCAGGTATGAGAAACTCGAGGGCAAACAATTTTCCCTTTCTGATGCTGACTACTTTGTATTCCATTCTCCATATAACAAGGTTGCTAATTTTAGCAGTTATTGATAAATCAATGAAATATCTTTCAATTAATCATGGGAACTTTGGAATTTGTTTGAAAATTTTCCGTTTGAACTGTTGCAGCTCGTGCAGAAAAGCTTTGCTCGTTTGGTGTACAATGACTTCTTGAGGAATACCAGGTTTTTCTTTTTCCTTGATGCCTTTAGAGATTTTATTGATTGAATCACCTCGTTTTAATTATTTACTTGGTTTACATAATTTTGTAGTTCCGTTGATGATGTTGCTAAAGAAAAGCTGGGTCCATTTTCAACTTTGACTAGTGATGAAAGCTACCAAAGCAGGGATCTTGAGAAGGTCTATTTTGAACTTTCTTAATAATTCCTTGTTTCTAACTGATTTTTGGACCATCAAATTGACAAAAACCAAGTTTTATTAGACTGCATTGAAACTTGATCCATTAGTGTATTATCTAATGGCAACCGGCTTGGTAGGTTCTTATTAGTTCGGTTCATCAAAATTATGCACAACTGAAAACAGTTCTGGGATTTGGTAGTGCTGAATTTCTTGATGGAGAGCTGATTGAAATTCTTTGTTTCATACTTCTTGCTGATGCTACTTATAACCTTGCATTTGCAGGTATCCCAACAAGTTTCAAAGCCCCTTTATGATGCCAAGGTGCAACCAACCACCTTGATACCAAAGCAAGTTGGCAACATGTATACTGCATCTCTTTATGCTGCGTTTGCATCCCTTATTCACAACAAACATAGTGAATTGGTAACTGTTTGACCTCTTTTCGAATATGAAAGTCTGCCATCTCTGTTCTGTTTCCACTTACATCTGATATATTTAATAACATGCAGGCAGGAAAGCGGGTAATATTATTCTCATATGGAAGTGGTCTGACTTCCACAATGTTTTCATTGCGACTCCATGAAGGTCAACATCCCTTTAGCCTATCGAGCATTGCAACAGTGATGAATGTTGCTGGGAAATTGAGGTCGAGGCATGAGGTAATAACTTTTGGGCAGATAAATGTACAGTTAGTCAGATATCATGCACTTCTAGATATCCACTGAGCCAGAAACATACAACAATAGAAAACTAAATGGTCATTCTACTGCCTGCGTGCCTTTGAGGTTTGGATATTGTGATGAGATTCACCGTGATGAATTGATTTTCGCACCCAACCTATGTTTAATTCAACAACTTGAACATTTTGAGGAATCTGAATTTCATTTCCTCTCCTTGGGTGCCATGTGCTTAGCTGAAAGGATAGTTGTCTTCTTTCTTTTATTAATGTCTGTTGAAAAGATTGTCATAGATGTCTTTCATGCAGTTTCCCCCTGAGAAGTTTGTGGAGACCTTGAAGCTCATGGAGCATAGGTATGGAGCCAAGGATTTTGTGACAAGCGAAGACTGTAGCCTTTTGTCTCCTGGAACATACTACCTTACCGAAGTCGATTCCATGTACCGAAGAGTCTATGCCAAGAAACATAGCGACTATACTGCCTGTGAGAATGGTTTTCTCTCCAACGGTCACTGAAGAACAGATTTATCATCCGCAAAGCCAAGAAGGCGGCTTGTGTTGGATGTGTTGTCAGTACCAAGAACTGGTTTCCATCTGTATGTTAGAGCAAAATAGTTCATTCAGCAGCAAATGTGATTTTGACCTTATTCCCCACCCCCCCCTTTTTTTTTTGTTTGTAATAAGCTCTTTCTGGAGCCAGTTTAGTTGTGTTAAAAACAGAGTAGTTGGCAATTTCTTGATGATCATGTAAGATTTTTTTTTTTTTTTTTAATTTCTGCAAAGTCCATTGATGCTGGCCATCCAGCTCGTAGATTTCATTTGAAGGTAGATGAAGTATCGAACACAATTAAAGGGCTATCCTGCTTGGTAACCCAAGCTTTTGGTGCATCAATAAGGATGAGCCGAGCAGGTTACCAATTGTAACAGTGCTTTTGCTTGCAATCAAGTGGATCATGAGTGAATTTAAAAAAAAACAAAAAACCAAAAAACAAAAAATACTAATAATCGGTTTAAATGGTAAGAATAAGTTATTCGAATTGAGCATTCGCAAACATTTTAAAGAAATTATTAAAATTCCAAAATTTTGAACCTAATCTTTAATCACTACAAGTAACACCTACTTACACTAGAATTTATAGGGGGATGAAACAAAAATGTTTTTAAAAAGAAATATACTGTGATTTTTATGTGATTAGTTATGTTTTTAAGTAAGAAAAGATAATTAAAAAAAATATATTTTTTAATAAATAATTATTTTTTAAATTAAAAATTTTAAATATCATTAATTGAGTTCATGTCAAATTAAGTGACATTAGATTTTTAGTTAACCACATTGTATTAGTAAACATGTTAAATTTTTAGTTTTATTATTATTTTTTTAATATGGAAAGTGGATAACCGTTAGAAGCCTTAGAATAGGATTTTAATGGAATAATGGATTACCATTTACCAATCCTTGTGTGTAACGCTAACTGAATTCTAGGTGTCAAAAAAAGTCTTCAACTAGCCAAAAAGAAAAAGAATTTCCGAATGGTCATAAATGACATTCCAAAAGCAAAGCGCGCACACACACACAACAAAATGGCCATGGCCCATGGGTAACTTCGGTTGTAGGTATCCCACGCACGCCTCCTGCCGTCAGCCATGACATAATATGTTACGGACTAAACACGAAAACTATTACACAGGCTTAATCGAATAGATTCTATCTACGATTTAAATAAAAAATTAAATTAAAATTTGAAATAAAAAATAGATTTACTCAAAATATATGTTATCAATGGTAAAATTTTTTAGAAGAAACCAAATGTTTTTTTATAAAGATTAGTCTCTTTTAGGAAGAATCGATTATTTTAAAAAATAATATTTTTTAAATAATTAATTATTTTTACTTATAATTTTAAATAAATTTATGCAAATTATATAATTCATGAAAAGTTACAAGTCAAAATATCCTGTTCCTTCCGACCGTACCCTTTATCCTTGAGCATATATCCCCTTATCATTGCCTCTTTTCTTTTGCCAAACTCGAGTAAAATAAATTGCAAATCTTCATTCAAGAGTTGTGTGGAGGAGGGGGGGGGGGAAGTATCCGCCGCTCCATATTATAATGCAATTGATTAGTCTGGAACATTATCTTTTCATCGCTTTAGTCACATGAAGTAAGGTTCCGCTAGTCAGCAGAATCAGCCTGTTTGATGCAATGCAAAAGTAACCAATTAATTGCACCAAAAATAAATAAATAAATAAAATTTTTGAGAAGTAAAATAAAGGATAAAATTGTTCTCTTAAAAAGTGTTAAGAGAACTAGATACAGATTCTAAACTTGTTTGAATTGGGAAAACCTTTTGACGGTTTGTTCATGTTCAAATCTCCTTACAATACATGCCCAAAAATGTTAATAATCAACGCAAGTACGTGTGAATTTGATCAAATTAAATTTGAATAATAAAATAAATAAAAAATATCAAATCGTAATTTGGTCTGACTATAAATGCTTCTGCACTTCAACGTTTAAATTAAGCTTGGGTCTGAACGTTTATTACTTCAAATAAATGAGAAAAATGTTAAAGCTTAAAAATTAACGGATTCCATTCAAATCCACAATAAAATTATTAATTATAGAGCAAAATAACTTCGAAATAAAAACTATTCAGTGCACGTTATTTATTGGGAAAAAAATTCAAAGTCTAAGTTGTCCTTGTTCTTTTTTTTTTTTTTTTCTTTTTAAGTTTCATAATTTCAGATTTGAGCTTATTAATTCCTGGCCTAGGGGGAAATAAAAGGGGGTGGCTTAAGTTACAAGTTACAAAATATGTCGATAGATAAAACTGGCTTGGGTAAAATTCCTAATTTGCTTTTTTCTTGTTGAAATGCAAGGGTGGGGATTTTTGTCTTTTTCTTTTTTTTTTTTTATAGTAGTGCATGGGCCACCTCAGCTAGGTGGCGTCGGCCAATTAAAATCAATTTTATTAATCCACAAAGACAAAGCCTTTTTCGGACCTTTCTGACACCACTCAGCAATTCTATTGGTCGAGAGGAGAGACCACCTATCCCCTCCTCTGGTCCACCTGATGATCACTATTGTCATGAAGGGGGGACCCAACACGTGTCACCTTTTTCACTCCCCCCACTTTACGTCATGATTGCAATCACCACCGTTGATTTCTCTGAAACTGATACCAAGATGAGAAAACATACAAAAACAAAGCGAATCAATTTGTTTTGTTTTATTATTTTCGTTCGGATCTTTCTTTTTCCATCCTCGTATTTTTTTTTTCCCCTTTATAAATTATAATGCTCTAGGCTGGCTCTGACCTCTTCTCCATTTCCAAATACAAACAAAAATCCAACAATTTTTTTCCCCTTGATTCCTTGGCAAGAAAGTAACACTAACCCAGTTTCCGGAAATGGATCCTGACGATGGCGGAGGAAACTCTGATCTTAGCACGAGTGCAGGAGAACCTGGCGCCGCCATGGCCATCACTGCTAACAACAGCACCAACAGCAGCTATAAAATTTGTGAAAACTCAGCGTTTCAGGTGATGCCATTAAAAGAAGAGTCAATAGAATCTGATCCGGACCATAAAACCCATCCTCCGCCGCCGCCTATTGGGGTAGTCCCAGTTGCCATGCAGATGCCAATGCAAATCCCTATGCCCACGACTGTAACCACAGCTAAGCGCTCCTCCACCAAAGACCGTCACACCAAAGTCGAAGGTCGTGGTCGAAGAATCCGAATACCCGCCACTTGCGCCGCCAGGATCTTCCAGCTGACTCGTGAACTCGGCCACAAATCAGATGGAGAAACCGTCAGATGGCTCCTAGAACATGCCGAACAAGCTATCATAAAAGCTACTGGTACCGGCACCGTTCCTGCCATCGCTGTCTCAGTCGGCGGTACGCTCAAGATTCCCACAACGTCAAACGCTTCCAACAACAAAAACAGTAATAAACAAACGGACGACAGTGCCACAAAGAAAAGAAAGCGTCGGGCGAACAGCGAGTTTTGCGATGCAAATGAAGGAATTCCATATGCAGTTTCACAACAACAACAGCAGCAGCAACAGTTAGTCACGCAAGCTTCAGGGCTGGCTCCGGTTACTCCGCAAGGACTGGTGCCCGTGTGGGCTGTTGGAAATACTGGAATGATCGTACCGGCAAATGCGTTTTGGATGATCCCACAGCCCACCACAACGGCCGCTGCTAATGGGCCTAGTAACCAGCAACAGCCGTCGCCGCAGATATGGGCTTTATCACCATCTCTAACACCGGTTTTTAACGTGGCTGCTGCAAGGCCCATATCTTCATTCGTTACGACAACAAACCAAGATCAAGCAGCCGCGTGCAATAATCTATCAACTTCGGCCGTGAATACGAGCAGTACACCAGTAGGGGCGACGGTGGCGAAGAAGTCAACCATGGCGCCTAGCGCGAGTGCGGGCGGTAATGGTAGCGTTAGCACTGGGGGTAAGGCTCAGATGCTTAGGGATTTTTCATTGGAGATTTATGATAAAAAAGAGTTGCAGTTCATGGGGCAGTTAGAAAATCATCAAAAGCAGATGCAAGTAGCTTCTAAGCAATAAAATTTGAGGAGTTTATTAGTGTTCGGATTCTGAAACGTTATAATCCAAAATAATAATAATAATTAAAAAAAAAAGAAGACAAAAGGAAATGGGTTTAGAGGTACTTCTGTTTATCTGTAATCTGTGTTTCTCAAAGTGGTAGTGTTTTTTGTGGAACTCTTCTTAATAACATAACATTGTGAATTTATTTAAAAAATTTAATGTACAAAAAATTAATTAATATATTATTCATAATAATAATAATATATTAAATATAATATATAGCAATTGTATAAAGCATCATTAGAATTTAGGTTACTCCTTAACAAAGTCTTTCATAATATTATAGTGTATTGTGATATTGTCATATATGATAAATGCTGTAATTTCAATACAACAGAATTTATACTTTGTTCAGAATTTTATATCTTTCAATACTAAAAATGTTGTAAATTTCTCAAAAGACATATATGATAAAAACTTTATGGTGTATCAAATAATTATTCATATATATATTTATTGGGAAACATATGTGAAAACATGAAATATATGTTGTTACTTGTTACTAGTAAATTTTTACAAGCAAATGGAGGATTTGAAGCTCGACTACTATCTCCTATCAAAACCCAGGCACTAAATTTGCTCACACAAAATTTTCATAAATCAAAATTCAAGCCTAAATTTGGGAGGAAAGATTTATCAAACAAAATATCATCCATCAAAATTCAAGCATATACTTTGAACATACATAGAAGATTTCATCTACTTTTGCCTTTTTTTTTTTTAGTATGGATTTTCTTGAAATGGCTTTTAGGTATTTTCCTAAGAACAAAATGGTACAATTGATTTTGAGCATATAAACTATGATTTTTTGAATTTCTGATGGCAGTGGACATAGTTTATGTTATTTATACATATTCCAAATATTGGATACAAATATATTTATTTTATAAAAATTATTTTAGTATTTTAGTGGAAATAAAATGCGCTTACTAACTAGTTGACCATATCGGCATGTGAGTCAAGCTTTCCACGTGTAAGCAGAGTGCAGGGAGTAGGGACCAATTCCCGTTGGAGTCGGAGTGGTAGGCGGAGTTGGTCTGCTACTGGTGGTGGGTCCGCCTTCATATCCCAGGACCCACGTGTCCATACTCCACTGCATACCCCAAAACCAACCATATCTGTCCACGCCCCCCCTCCCACCCGTCAACCACCTCCAATTTTTTTTTTTAAATATGTTAAAATTAGATTACATTCAATAATTTTAAGTATAATCATATTCACTTATTAGGTTATATGAATTTATATATATACACGTATATTAAATTTATATAAAATAAATTATTAATTTATATAAATAAATTATTATAAAATAATTTAAATATAATTATAATATAATAAAATAAATAAATATAATATTAATATACGAATTACTTACTAAATTTTTGTCATAGATTTTTATTGTTTTGAATGGAGAGAGTTTTTCTTGAAAAATGAACGGATGACGTAGAATGGTTTTAATAAATATCTATTTCGTTTCAACTTATCTTTTAAACTGTTATGTTAGCTTTCAAAATATTTATATATATATATATATTAAATATATTAAATATTTAATATTTATCCTAAAATTATGTCCATAAAATATTACAATATCTTTTTATAATATCAATTTAAAAGATAATTAATAAAAAATTATGATGAAGAAACGCGAAATGATATGAAGCAATTATAATATAACTAACACAGAGAAACAAAGTTTTCAAATTTCAATGTCCATATAAGAACGAAACAAAAATGAATGAAAATGATTCTGATCTATGCTCCTTTACCATCCTCAATATTTTTCACTTTTTTTTAAGTTTTATAATAAGTCATTTGAGGGAGAAAATTTATGCGACACACAATTCTTTCTTTCGGTGACATAACTGTTATATATATATATATATTTATATATATAAAAGCTTGGTTTTGTGTTCAAATAATGTCATGCTCTCATTCCAAAACAAAAATTAGGGAAAGAGCCATTGCACTCGCTGAAAAAGGAGAATGGGGGCCTAGGAGACATCACCCGTGCAAGGGGGCTGGGTTGGTCTACGTGTTATCTGTGGATAGGTTCGCATGCATCAAGGACCATGGCCCACGGGGCTGTGTTTATTCTTCTTCTTCTTCTTCCCTTGATCTTGATATTTGTGGGGTCCCAATTGCACTCCAAAACTTGAGTTGGGGTATGTAGGGTTTCGGCTTGATTAAAAATCAGATGGGCGAAAATAAAAGGGGGTGGGGCAGGCAGCCAGGGCTGGGCTCACCCAGTTCACTTAGCTGCTTTTTTGGTGGACCCAAAGTCTTTATCATGGACGGTTTACATTGGGGACATAGTGGTCCACCTCCATTAAAGAAAAAAAATAAATAAGTAAATGAAGCTCAACAATGTCAATTTGTCGATGAATCCTGGCCATTCATTGATGGTTCCTAGGTGGGCCTTTGCTTGACCAATATGAAGCCTTGTTGGTTAGTTTCCTATCATCCCATTTTTTATCGAAGACAAAAAATAAAAATAAAAATAAAAATAAATTGCACTTTACCGAAATTATCCCATGTAGTTTTTAAAAATATATAATTGAAAAAAAATGTTAGATTATATATATCATAATCTTTTAACTTCATTTATAATTTTTAAAAACTCTATTAATAATGTGTGAGATAATAGTTATGAATGATTGTAAGTTAGAGCTATATTAATATACCATAAGAAAGAACAGGTAATCTATGATTTTATTTCTTATGGATGATTAATTGTAGATGCGAAAGTAGAGTTAGAGTAAGAGGGTGGGATTTGATGATGAATACATGAGTTAATAGATGGGCTCCAGTCTAGTTAGATTTGATTGGTTTTGAAAAATTTTTATCTAAATTTAAATAATCCATTTTACTATTTATAAATATTAAAATATTTAAACTTGAAATCGAACATCGTAACAGAAGTGAGCCCATATTTTGCATTTATGGGCCCATCCTACATCACAAATGGACCCCAAATGATGGGCTGTCTGGTAATCACTTGAACTGTTTAGCCACTGTTTTATATCAATATTACTATTACTAATGTCATAAATAATCCAACAGGAGATTTAAAAAAAAAAAAAAAAAACTCAAACGTCATAATACCAAATGAGATGCAAATTTAGGGAAAAAAAAAGAAGAGAAATCGATGATAATCAATGTGGCGCAAATATATATTTTATAAAATATCAAATTATGAGCTTGATTAACTGTAAATGAAGTCAGTAATGTATGCACAAGCCATGAAATGGAATTAAGATATGAGAAATCACGTGGGTCCTATAAAAAAACACATGGGTCAAGTCACTCGACTCAAGTGTTCTTTTATCTATTATTATTATTATTTTACACATTGTTTTAGCCGTAAGTATTGGGCCAAACTTGACAGACCATAGGCCTAAGCCATGAGTCCAAAGATGAGGTGGATAGGCTCCATTTTTCTTTAGGCAATGCTTAGTAAAAGTGTAAGAAGAAAAATGTGAAGATAAGAAAGATTAAGTAAAACAGCAATTAAAAAAAAAATTAAAAGGAAATTTATCTATTTTTATGTTATATATCCAATGTATAATAGTTTGAAAGCTTAAATTAAGTTAGATGCCAGTTTGTCAAGATTTGTAAATCAAAAGGGGACAATTTTAATTATTAGTTGCACATATTTAAGTTTTTTTAAAGTGCGAATCTATTTTAATTGAATAATATTAATTATAATCAAATATTATAATACATTAGAATTTGAGTATATGATAACAGTCACTATAGAGTGAAAAAATTATAAATATATTTATAAAAAGTATATATTCTTTATTTTTTAGATAAGTGGCTATCTTTTTCGGAAATGGATAATTTTTTTTAGATATAAAAAAGCACATCTATGTATATGATTTTAAAAGATGTAAATATCTTCATTTTATTTTTGATATTATGTTTATATATATATATATTTGGATTTCGTCATTTACTTATGACATCAAACTCAATCAAACACATTATAAATTATATAAATAAAATGGCATTTAATTAAATTTAACAAATAAATTAACATATAATTAACTAAATTGAATATAAAATTAGACCCAACCTATATTTTAAATTTAGAATTTTTTTTTTCATAAAAAAAGATATTCTAAGGTAATAAAAATAAACATCAATTAATTAGTATGAATAGAAAACTATCAAAAGTGTTAATAAAATTGTTAAACTTCTATAATTAAATTCGACTATGCGACTATTTTCTTACTGATATAACATGTTAATCTGAATTTTTGTCACATAATGCATATTATAAAATTCTAATAAAAAAAATACCAAAATTGGTTTTTTTTTTTTTTTAGAATTTAAAAATATTAGTTATTATTTAATTAAAATAAAACATGAGATTTATTATACTCGATGTCTCATGTAATAAAAAAATTAATACATCTCAACATGTCAAGTAACCACTAAAATCACATATCATTCAAATTAAATGCTTTTAATAAAATATTAAAATTAAATTCGTTAAAATTGAAAAAGGAGCTTTAAATTTGCATTTTAGATAAGGTGAGGCCAAAATAGATATAACAATCTATTATGAAATTAAACGTGAATTGTTTTGTGTAAGAAAATACAAGTGAATTGGTAGCAAAATCATACCCCCTTAACATTTTTCAAATAAAAATTTATATTAAAATTCAAAAGCCCGCCAATCTTTGGAATTAGAAAAGGCAGAAAAATGAATATAACTCGGCGACTTTGAGGGGAAAAAAAAAAAAAAGAGCTTTTTTAAAAGACAAATCACTACTTAGGAGGAAAGGCTATATCCGTTAAATGATCAAGCAATCCGCTTAATTTATATTAGGTGGGTTTAGATCTCGATTCATTAATGATAAAAAAAAATATTTAAATTTAATTATAAAATATATAAATATTAATATAAAAATATTTTAATTTTTTTAAAAAATATAAATATTAAATAGATGTAGAGGTAGGGCACGGCTAAAGTAAAGGATTTGAAAAAAAAAAAAAAGATTATAACTTGAACTTACTCGTGAATAGATTTAGATAAAAATTCAAATCAAGATTTATTAAATATAAATTATTAACTAAACTAAGCCTAAATTCATATATTTATCTATTTATATATTTATTTATTTATATTTAGCTTTTCTACGTATTATACTTGTTTTAGAGCCCTATACTATAAGCTTCCAAGAAAATCGATCAAAGCATTGTATTCTCTTTGACATTCACGGAATCAACGAAGAATAGTACGGAGACGGAGAGACCGAATGAAAAACTAAGGAGATGATAGAAAAAAAAAACATATTATTTATATTGAATAAAAGATAAAATAGAATCAGAATTGGATAAACCTTCTGTAAACCATACAAGAGACGTTCAAAGTTTAGTTTTCGGAAACATTGACGACCAAAGCAAACATTAATTGTTTTGTTGCAAATTATCATTTTCAGTCAATGGTGGGGAGTCCTAAGTCCTAAAATTTGTTTATACAATGTAAAAAGATGGTGACAACAGCGAAAGTCAGAAGCGAAGATGGCTAGCCTGGCCCGCTGCCAGTTAAGCTCACAAGGTGAAGCCGAACCACGCATAACAATCATCAAAATCTGCCCCTATAAATACCTTTCTTCTTTGGAGCTTAATTTTCACATCAACTCTAAGCTTAGTTTTACTTTAGCATCAATGGCAAAGAAAGGGCTGATTTCGCTTATTTACTCGTTGCTGTTTGCAGCATTTTTATCCATAAATTGCCATGCAGCCGATGCGAGTGAGAGGAAGGTGAAACTGCATTGCTTAAGTTAGCCAGGATTAAATTAATTAATTCTTGTACTGCTTTTGTGTAAGTTTTCACTAACCTCTTTTATTTTTTGTTTATAGTTACACGTTGTGTACATGGGAAATCGCCCAAAGGGGGAACTGTCAGCTGTAACTACCCATCATTCCATGCTGAAGGCTGTTCTTGGAAGGTCTTCCAAATGAATCCTAAAGCTATTAAAAAAAAGAAATTTATTTACGTATAAAGCGTTATATCTGAGCATATATATATATATATATATATATATTCTCGAATGCCATTTTCCATTTAAAAAACAACTAAAATTTTGATTATTAAATGCTTATTCTGATGACTATATGTATACACATCAAATACTAGAATAAGTATTTTGCAAAATGACAGGAAAATGCAATGAAATTACAAGGGAACAGGACATGCTTCAACGCTAAACAACCATTGTATTAGTGTGACTAATTTAGTACGAGAACTAAGACAATAGGGTAAATATTTGCCTTTTCTAACTTTTAATTTCTAATATGCAGTGTTTCATTAGCTAAGAAATCACTAATTTATAGCTATGGGAGCTTCAACGGGTTTGCAGCTAAATTGACAGATGAAGAAGTTCAAAGATTCTCAGGTGAGATCATCAGATTGGTGGGACAGTCAACAACTAAGAATAAAATCTCATCTCTATATACAGTTTTGTACTAAAAATAAATAAATGATGATTGGCGCTTGCCATGCAGATATGGAGGGAGTAATTAGAGTGATTCCAAATCATATACTAAAGCTTCATACTACAAGGTCGTGGGATTTCATTGGTTTTACTCAAGACAATGTTGGAGCGAAGCTTGAAGGCGATGTCGTCATTGGGCTTATTGATACTGGTAAACGAATATATATTAATACATTAACTACCATGGCTCGCTTTACCAAAGATTAAGTTAGTCGGTAAACTGAAACTTGTGAACTCCCTTCTGTGCTTAGGACTCTGGCCAGAACATGAGAGCTTCAATAGCTATGGACTGGGTGCTCCACCCTCCAAATGGAAAGGAACATGTCAAGGGACCAACTTCACCTGCAATAAGTGAGCTCCCTTTCTCCCCTTGATACTTGTTAATCTGTTGTATCATCAAGACACTGAAAAAATAATATATATATATATATATATGTATAGGCCATGGAATGGATATAATGAAGACAAAGGGTTATAAAGAACACTGTTATAATAAAAAGCGTTGATTAGTCTATCCAGGCAACTAATTAATTAATAAAATGAATTTGGTAACACAACAAGATCATTGGAGGCCGTTACTACAATAGTGAGAACTGGTACGATGAAGGTGATTTCAAGTCTCCCAGAGACTCTGAGGGACATGGGACCCATACTGCCTCAACCGCAGCGGGTGACAGGGTGCCTGGAGCAAGCTACTACGGGCTAGCTAATGGAACTGCAAGGGGTGGAGTCGCTGGTGCAAGGATTGCCGTCTACAAGGTTTGCTGGTCCTTTGGTTGTGGAACTGCAGATATCCTTGCTGCATTCGACGATGCCATAGCAGATGGTGTTGATATAATATCAGTGTCCCTTGGTTCTGACTGGCCTGTCACTTATGATGAAGACCCTATAGCCATCGGTGCTTTCCACGCCATGAGATATGGTATATTGACCTCAAATTCCGCCGGTAATTCTGGACCATGGCCATATTCAGTTTCCAATTATGCGCCTTGGACATTGACTGTCGCTGCCAGCACCATTGACAGAAAATTTGTTGCTAAAGCAGTACTTGGCAATGGACAAGTTTTCACTGTGAGTAGAATTGCACTCACTTTTAAATGCTTTGTTCATTTTCCTCCAACTGATTCTAATCAAGGCTGACTTTTGTACTTCATCCTTGAAGGGACTTTCCATTAACAGCTTTGAACTTCAAGGGAAAACATATCCCTTGATCTGGGGAGGAGACGCTGCCAACTACTCCGCAGGTGCCAGCCCCGATCTTTCAAAATATTGTCTCACTGGTTCGATGAATTCATACAAAGTGGAAGGCAAGATTGTTTATTGTGAAACACTTTGGGATGGTTCTGGCATTCTCCAAGCAAACGGCGTGGGCACTATAATGGCAGATGACGAAATAACTGATTTTGCTTTCAATTACCCATTGCCGGCAACACAGATAAGCACATCCGATGGTGAAAAAATTTTGGACTACATTAAAACAACAGAGTAAACAAATTTTCTTCATTCCTATTCTTTTTTAATTGAATCCATTAGATTACTTGCTTGTAGCAGGAGATCATGTTTACACTTTACAGTTTTAATGAAAATAAGATCTACCATTTCAGGAATCCGACGGCAACTATTCTGCTCGGAGAAACATGGACAGACTATATGGCACCATATGTCGTATCATTCTCTTCCAGAGGACCCAACCCTATAACTCCAGACATTCTCAAGGTACTTTTAAGGCTGGAATGCCTTTAATTTTCAACATTCTTTTACCTATTATTCTGTTTTTTAAGATATCAAAAACTTATTCTCTTGAAATCTTGAATGCTTAATGTGTAGCCTGATCTCACTGCCCCTGGTGTCGACATCCTCGCTGCTTGGTCTCCTGTTGCACCACCTTCCATTGACTGGGAAGACCCCAGGAGCGTAGAATATAACATAATCTCTGGGACATCCATGTCTTGCCCTCATGCTAGTGGTGCTGCAGCCTATGTTAAGGCTGCCCACCCTGACTGGTCCCCTGCTGCCATCAAATCCGCCCTCATGACCACTGGTAAAAAAAACTAATGACATAATAATTCTATTTTCTCACTGATGTCCTCATGACCACTGCGACGTAACCTGTACTCTGCCTATGTTGTCATTTACAGCGACCGTTTTAGACCCAAAGAAGCACGAGGATCTTGAATTCGCTTATGGATCCGGCCAGATCAACCCAACTATTGCAATAAAGCCCGGACTTGTGTATGATGCAAATGAGACAGATTACATTAACTTCCTCTGCAAGCAAGGTTACAATACCGCAACTGTGAGACTAATCACAGGTGACAACAGCAGTGTATGCAACAGCACCAGCCCTGGACCAGCTTGGGATCTCAACTATCCTTCATTCTCCTCAGCTATAGTAGATGGCCAACCAATTTATGGTGTCTTTACCAGGACAGTGACCAATGTAGGCTCACCAAACTCAACTTACACTGCCTGGAGCTCCATCCAACCTGGTTTCACCATTACTGTGGAGCCCCAAGTTCTATCATTCTCAGCTTTGGGGGAGAAGAAATCCTTCACCGTGAAGGTCACCGGCCCGAAGATTTCGCAGCAGCCGATCACATCTGGTAGCATAATATGGCAAGACTCGGATAGCAAATATGTGGTGAGAAGTCCAGTTGTGGTCTACAATGTTCTCCCTAATCTCTTCTCTCCTTACTACTCCAAGTCTCAAAAGAAACCGACCTTCAAACGCCCTTCCATGTATCACAAGAATGGAATCCTTGGACGAAACTAAGAACCATTCCAGGATTTACCCAGTTTTTCTTGCATTTGTGAAGACGGAGCATGTTTAATTTTGTATTTTTGCCCTTCAATAAAGGTCTGTAATAAAAGGGCTATAGACTCGGTGTCAAAGCTTACGGCAATCTTTACCCAATCAATAATACAAGATTCTTGAAATGGGTAGAGAAAAATAATATTTATTGTGGCCAAGCCATATCTTACTGGAAAATAAGAACCAAGAACAAAAATATTTTCTCTTGCAAATTTCATTGTTCTCTAAAAATATTTCTGACTTAATATTAGGCGTAGTGTATACTGGCTATTGGCATGTCAAATAATTAGGTTCAAACCTCCCTTCTAAATAGCAAAAGAAATTATGAAAATAATGTTTTATCTATCAAATCCTAAAGTTTAATTTTGTTTTACTACTAGATTTATGTACGATGGTTGGAGTTGTTTCATTAGAAATTCATCTGAGTAAATGCGAAGGAATTTTGAATGGAAGAATCTTTTATAAATATTAAAAAAAAAAAGAAATTAAAAAGAGTTGAGTTTATTGCTCATAACAGTATAAAAATGAAGTCTTGAAACTGGGCCTAGTTTATAATTATCTTGATTGGTATCCTGCAAATTCCATTTCTCTTCAAGTAGAATCTTTATGACAAAATTCTACAATTAATGAAGTGTCCTGTTTTATTTAAACGAAAGAAAATAAACTAGCAATTTAGCATGAGGCAAAGATCAACCAGGCAAGAAGCAATATATATATATATATATATATATATATAAAACTAGATAAACCATTTTCAACTGTTATTCAAACATTGATATGAATACAATACGCAAATACAAATACCAGCAACCCTTCATGCCATCTGGGGAGGAGGTGCGTGCCTGTTGCGAGATTATCATGTTGACGTCGACCCACATAAACCAAATTCAACAAATAAGAAAAAGGAAAATCAAAGAATTCGTAATCTAAATTCTCCAAGTTCAACTAGGCTCTTTGTTTCAACCTTGAAGACAAATTTTATCAGGCTCTAACCAGCAGACAAGACCCAGGGGATTCCTGCTTCGGTTTAACTGGAATCAAGCTGCAACATTCTTCTTATTTGGCTCAAATACATACCTAATAAGAGACTCCTTAATGGACAGGAGTTCAGGGAATTCCTTCTTCAATTTGTTTGCGTCAAGTTCGTTATTGCTCCTTGGGGCAATGATGACCTTAGCCTGCTCATCGAGAGTAAAGTTCTTCCAGGTGAAGTTGGAGTCAATGTAGTCACGGTACATTTCCAAAATCTCATTGTGACTGACCACTCCAGGGTTCGTAAAGTTCCAAATTCCAGTAAGGTTTCTCTTGGCCATCTCAATGGAAATAGGAAGAAGTTCGTCCAGGATAGTCATCGAGTTTGGAATGTTAACCACCTTGTTGTATCGAGTGATTTTCGTGATGAAATTTCGTGGATTGGTCAGATCAGATGAAATCGGCATCCTAACACGCAACGTACAAACATTCTCATAATTCTTGAGCAATTCCTCCACCTTTTTCAATCAGTAGCAGAGATCCATTATCAGAATAACAGCACAATTAGGATCTAGATGAACTAAACTACAGCAAGAGAAAACATGCATAGAAGATTCAGGACCTCTCTCCTAGACTACATTCCAATCAACAGTCCTTACTAAATCCTAAATCCAGGTCAATGCCAACATATGCCCTAAAAAAGTTATTGCTTAAAAAAAGGGAAAATGAAAACTTTCTATGAAAAGAATAAAATTGTCAACAAAAAATTCTTATTTTCTAGCATATAAACTAATATCCAAACAACCCAATTCCTAAATCTATCTAATTTAAACAACCTAACAACATTTCCCTGAAATCACAAGATCTGAACAAAATTAGCATTAACAAATACGAGGGAACAATTTCCTACGTTAAGAATCCACATGCCAAAACAGACAAAACAATCAAATAATCAGATCTGATAACATAATTCGCAAATTTAAAGGGAAAAAAATTCAAAACTTTTTGTTTATCTTTTGTTGCTTGCTTACCATAGCCTTAGTCTTGGAATAAAAGGAGCCCGTGAAATTTGGAGTATCCTCTTCCTTGAACCCGATACCCGATTCGATCGGATGAGCCGCATCGTACTCAAAGATACAACCCGTAGCATAATTAATCAAGATAAGGCCTTTGTCTCTGCAAACGTCAGCAAGGGTAAGAGTCCCGACCACATTGGTTCTGATGGTCTCGACTTTATGAGATTCGCACCAGTCGACGTTCGGACGCCCGGTGACTCCGGCGGCATTGAACACGTGGGTTGGTTTCACGGCAGCTATGTCGGACTCGAGAGACAGCCGGTTCTCGAGCCGGCCTGAACCATAATGGAAGTCGATTCCCTTGGATTCGCAGAGTTTGCCTAACAAACCGCCAATCCAACCGGTGCGACCGTAAATCAGAAACCTGAATGGCTTCTCCGATGAACCGTTTGCCGGAAACCCCATTATTTATCTATCTCTAAATTTGGGCTTTTGAAAGAGAAAATAAATTGTAAACACAGGGTCAGGGCACTAAGTTCTTCGTACATATATATAAACAAAATAATGGGGCCATTATTTTTTTTAAAATTTGTTCTTCGGTTTTATTTGTTTTATTTTTACAGTATTTATTTAATTATTATTATTATTATTTTTTAAAGATTTGAAATTGGACAATGACGATCGACGAGTCGGTGATCTAAAAGCAAATGGTAATGATTAATATCTACTTCTTTTTTTTTTTCATGAATAATAATTGAATTTTATTATTATAAAAAATATAAAAATGGGGTTAGATTTTTTTAATTATTATTATTTAATATAATTTTAATTATTATTTATAAATTTAATTTTAATTTAATTTTGATATTTTATATTTAAATTTTATATATATAAATGATATTGATAAATATATTTAAAAAAATAAATAAAAAATTGAATGAGAGCCTATTTCATTAAAATAAGAATTTACCATAAGAATTAAGAAAAAAATATCTTTTTTCTTTAAATTCCTATTTTGATATAGCTATGCTTCCTTTATTTTATCATCATAATTAATTTTTATATATTTTAAAATAAAAAAAATTAGCTTTACATTGTATTCTTAAAATTGCAAATATGTAGTCTTAATGTTATTGTCAGAAAAAAAAAAAAAAAAAAGACTTGACAGCTAATAATAATTTGATGTTGGATGTGCCCTTAGCGAAAGAAAAAGATGTCATATAAATTAAGTTGTTTCAAAATTAATATTTTAATTGATAAAAAATTATTTAATATATTTTTATATTTAAAATTATTTAAAAATTTATCATTAAAATTAAAATTCATTAATTCTACTACTAACTCTACTAATAAATTTGTTTGTCATTTCAATAACAAGAGCATAAACTATACCTTAATTTCTCCGTCATTTTATTCTTTTTAATATCAAGCATCTTTTGGGAGTTGAAAAATTAGGGACATTACTTTACCTCCCCTTAATTTTGATATTAAATTGGACGTGATTACAATAAGATCATATAATAAATAATTTCAGCTTGTTTTGAAACTATCAAAATTAGGAAGTCCATTGAGTTTTGATTAATTTAATTCGAGCTGACTGAGTTCTTATAATAAAGTAAAGCTTTTTCAATAAAAATATTTTAGATGCAAGATTAGAACTCAAAATCTTATTTAAGAAAAAGAGAATGCCTATCATTTCAATCAATTACTCATTGATAAATAATATCAGCTTTAAAAATTAATAAAAAAATATGATAATTTAATTTTTAAGGAATAAACAATAAATTAAAGAATAGTCAACATTTGCCTCCTAATAGCAATTCTGGGGGAGGGTTAAAATAATAGTTTACTTTTATTCATAAATAAAATATCATGGCCCTCTCTTTTGGTTAGGGCCCCCTCTTAAAAAAAAAAGAAAGAAAATCAGATTAGATAAAAGTATAGATATGTCAGATCAGAGACCATGAGTCGTGATGATTTATTTGATACAATGATTGTCAGCGGTTGATCTGTTGCGGGTATATGAACTTTTATCGGTAGCTGCATGGCACTTGAATACCACCCTTCTATTTGACTCTTCTTCTTCACTATTGAATCTTGTTTTTGGATCTGGACGGGAATATTTGGATCGGATCTAAAAATTAAGATGCAAAGTCGGGAGTCGCGTTGTCCAGAAAAAAGAATGGTGGTAGGTTCGAATCGAGGGAGATCGCTTACCTTGTTCTTGTAAAAAGCAGCCCAAGGTTCAGTTGGGACCCGCGCCCTCTTTTCAAACATGCTAACTTGCTAAGCCACCTGACCTTAACAATTTCTCATTACCCAATGCTAGAGTTCTATCAACTTAGCTTAATTACTTAATTTTTGTTGTTTTTTTCTTTTAATAAATAGTAATTTTTTTTAAAGTTCACTTTTTATGTTATTGATGATAAAAATTTTTAAACTTTACAATTATAAACAAGAGTAGCAAATTATCATATGTTTTTTAATTATTAATTTTTTAAAATTATCATAAGTTATAGTTTTAATATAATCTATTATATTTTCAATTTTTACTTAAATTTAATCACTTTTAAAATGATTTTAAAGATTTATATATATATATATATATATCAATGTATTTAAAAGTTTACTCTTGAAATACTTCCTATATAAATCGACAATAACAAAAGACTCTTCTCACATTTATTACACTAACTCTTGTAGAATGGTATATTCTTGTTTACACAAGAGTAAGAATTTATCTAAAGTTTGATTACTTTTTGATTTTCTTTTTTAAGGCAATTGATTATTTCTAACATCATAAATGCATTTATGAAAAGCAACGTACCTTTCACTTTATATGATGATAGCACTAATAGCCACGAATTGCTCTCTTCTTTTTTGCTTAGGAAAGGGATCTCTCTCCTTGTGTTTTGATTTTTTCCACTATAATTCATATAATAATTTAGAAATGGCAATATCAAGGAAAAATAAATAAAATAGCATTCATCAAATTCAAGATAAATATACCCCTGTAACCACTCATTTGAGAACATATTCAAAAGTAGTTGTCTTAAAATTGAACAAATTTGACCTATAAACAATTTGGCTCCAAACACGTTAACAACAAATGGTTTGCAATGAAAACATCTAAATGCTTTAATCCACAGAGACAATCATCAAACTATATTCTCCTCCAAAAAAAAAAAAAAAAACAAAAACAAAAAAGGTCCATGATAGATATGCACCAGAAAATCCATACCTAGAGTGTCCACGGATACATCATGGTAGCTAAGCTACAAAAAGTAAATAACCGTCTTTTTCATAAGTAGATTTAGATTGTGAGATTTTCTTGAATGGCTGTGAATGAACCCAAAATTTTTCCACCCACATCCGGGAATGTTTCGTAGCCAGGAAGAGCCTTCACTTTGCCCATCCGATCAACTTCGACCGGGTACTTCAGAAGGTGGTGACCCTTCATTTCTGTCACCTCATCAGCTATGTATTGTTTCCAGTTTTGCTCACTCAAAGACCTAACCCGCCTTACGCACTCCATACTCTCTGGTTGCTTAAAACTTTCCTCAAGAGCTCCGATATGCTCCGCCCATAGTGACATCCTATATCCGTAAACCTGCACTCGTTAAAGTGACAGGTATTAAGTTTTGGTCTAAATAAGCAAACAAGGAAACTACCGATCAGCAACACTATAGAATGTCTAGTTAATTAAAAGCTAGGAAAGTGACTGAAGACTCAGTTCTAAGAGCGCTAACATTTGCATGATCAGGGCCTTGAAAGCCTAACAACCCCAAATTTCTTATCCATTTTGATCAGTATAACAAATCAAACTTTGCTGTTCAAGAACTTGCTTAATAGGCCTCGCAGACAAAATAAATATTAATTAATGTGGTGGGAAAAGTAGCAGGAAACTAAGCAATAAAAATACAGGAATACTACGTCTTAAGTCGGTCCATTTACCTGGTGATGAAATAAATGCAGATCCCAAAGCCTATTAAAGTTGAGAAGAAAGATGAGTGTAAAATGCTTTTTAAATTTGATATGCTTATTATATTTTGCACAAGCTTCTGTACACATGTGAACATCCATCTGAAAACGTGGTCTCCACTAATCAGCACTTGCAAGTTTAAAATTTGAGGCTTTTTGTGGGTGTTTGTTAGCATGTGCATATGTGAATTTCTTCAAACGGACAAGTCTGACATTGAAATTTCAATCTATCCTACTGTGACTTATTATAAGCTTAAAATAATAAATGCAAAATGTTTAAATGCCTGATTGTGAAACCTGAATAGAAATGTTAAGATAGATATATATATATATATATATATATATGAGATAAACTGTCAATCTAGATCAATGCATTAAAATGTATCTTCTCAAGCTCACCTGCCCACGCGGATTGTGTCGTTTGCTTGATCTGGTATGGTGAGGCTGATAAGCACCCATCGCTATTTCAGTGTCCCTAGTGCCTTCCATTGAGCGCTGATTGATGTTAGCAGACCCTATTATTACATACTCATCATCCACTATCATACCTTTAGAATGGATGTAAATCATAAAGCGCCGATTCTTCTGAGCAAGTGCCTGTGTTACCAACATTTGGTTCATTTTTCTTATTGATTAGCAGGCTGGAACATTAAAGAGAAAGCAGAAAGGTCTATTTAGGTAGGAAAGGGAGGTACCTGAGGAGTATTTGATGCGGTGGAATCATTGGCATCCAAAGAGTTTCCTCCATCTACAGCCTCTCGATTGCCAAGACAGAAGAAATTTAAAAAATCTTGAGGCCCATATCTATTCTCAAGTCCAGCTTCCACCAATGCCTTGTAAATTATGTCGTACATCATTTGCATTGTTTTATGCTGCAGAAATCAACAATTACACCAAGTGAACAAGTTTAACATTCAGCAGAAAGTCTTAAAAGGAATTTTAGTTCGAGAGCATGCTGCAGAGCTTGAAATGAATTTTTGCTACCTAAAATTTCATCTACCAGGCAAACAATTGATGCTTAAGATATGGAAGTGCCGTTATTTTTTTATTTTTTGCCCAACTGTAGAAGCCTACCTGCCAAAAGAGAATCCTTTGGATAGGAGTGCTTGTTGCGACTCCTTCTGGCCACATTGGGATGAGAATATAAGCAGCAAACCTCTCATTTGATCTGATTTTGTTAGCAATTTTCAGAGCAATTTCGATTGGTATTAAATTGTTTGCACCTGCAAGCAAAAGGTATGCTTAAAACCATATATATATATATATATGTATACATATTCAAGTCCCTCCTGAAACAAAAAAATTCATTATGAACAAGAGAACTGTAGGTATTCAGTCCAGCTGCTAAGTGATGGAGGTTTTCAACTAGACCATTCACTCATGAACATCTCAAATAAGAATATATATTGAAACTTTAAGTTTGATAATTCAGTTGAAAGCTAATTTTACGGAACTAGTTTATCTTCATTCCTTTATTCTTCATCTTAAGTTGCTTACCTAAATCTCTGTGGGCATCCCAATTATATGATGATCCAAGAAAGTACTGATTCTCAATGTAGATGAAGCGCTGAGCAGAACGGATTGCATTCACATATGCAGTGTGTATGCTCATGTCTATAAGAATATTCTTCCCACACATCAAGTTCTAGACAAAATATAAACATACAAGTTGGTTAATTTCATTGATCTTTCTATAATGGTTGATAAGAATAGCTATAATTCATAGGTTTAGCTCACCATTCTTATACCATCTTTTGGGTCATCCGGAAAACCTTTCACAGAGTTGGAATCGATTGAACGAAAAACCTTCATAATACGGAACCCATAGGATCAGGAAAAAGAATTAGGAAATAACAAAATAGGGAACAGGAAAGTAGTAATAAAAACCAACAGCTCACCGACATACAAAATACCTGAACATGCCAAGTTTCTGGATCATCTTTGCTCGAATAAGGAATTTCTGTCATCCCAACAATTTCAGGAATCCTTTCAATCTTTAGTAACGCATCATCCATTGAAGTCCTCAATTTTTTAAGCCCATGGGGTTTCGAAGCCTTTAACCAACGCTCCTCGAAATTGGTGAGTACGTCATAAGCAGCTGGACCATCAATTCGACAATGCAAATCATGCCATGGTTCTCTTGGACAACAGGCATCAGGTTCCTACACAGGAGGAAAGACTAATGCTAGTAAAAAATCTACTTCATGTGGTAGATGATTTCTAACACCAGGGCTAGTATTTTCCTTTAAATATATTCCACTTCATATCAAAAAATATATGGAGTATACTTTTTATTTAGTTATGGTTTAGTATCAAAATAATCATTCTGCAAGTGAAACATTCATTACTTATCTGTATGTGATTGCATCAAGCAACCACTTAGAGATCCCAACTTCCCATGAGTGCTTTTGAATACAATCCGAGAAAACAAATTGGATAGAGAAAATCAAACAACAGGGAGAAGCGAGGAAAGTAAATAAATGGTTACCGTGAAGCAAGGGTTGCGACAGTCATCTTTGTGCACTGTTTGTAGTGTTCTGAAAAGTGGATGATTTTGAGTATCGTACCGACCCTTGCACAAATCAAGACCTCCAATGAATGCTGTAATGTTTCTTTTGTTATTACCGGCATCCGCATCAACAATCACGGTTTTCTGATGATGGGTATAGATTGTTCCAGTTTCCTGGTAAGCAAAGGTCAAATGAGAACAAAGTCCTGATATAGAGTATTATAAATGTAACCTAAGTGACGTTTGCCCTGATTATACCCTACCTGCTTTTTTACCCAGCTTCCTTTCCCAGCAGATCGAGGGCAAAGCAACACTTGCACTGAAGAGTGCTTGAAAAAACGGCGAGTCTCTTCATCATTTGTGTGCATGATTCCTTCCTGCAAACCCTGGTGGCCGGTGAGTGTATATTTCAAGCCAAAAAAAATGCATAATTGCTACTTCCAGGAAAAAAACAAACGAAATGATTCTTAAATTACATATGGTACCAATACTCCTTAATTACTCAAGGCAGAGTTTCTAAAAGGAAAAAAGAATGAAAAAATGGTAGTCTAAACTACAAAGCCTTGTCAAAGCTATTTCAAGGGCAGCCACAACTGCATATGGCCATACATGGAAGCAGAACATACTGTTAAAGATAAAATCAAGACAATTTCAGACAAAGCACATATTTCATATCGAAAAATGCTGGGTTCCATGATGATGACTGCGTAAAAGTTGGTACCTTGAGCAGCTACATAACAGTGTATGGTTCAAGATTTATCAGCTGTACTTAAAACCTCATCAAAATCAGACCATAACACAGACAACTCCCAAGATATACAAGTGGTGCAAACTATTTTTTTCCCCTTTATAGAGGAAGGGAAAATATCATACTGCAACCACATTGTTTTTGGCTCTTCCAACATTATTTCACTTCTTTATGAAACTTTTTAGACTTTAAACATTACTGCTGCATATAAGATATCTTACAGTGAAGATATGAAACAACAAAAGGTAAAAGGAAAGCCCCTTTAAATTAAGTATTGACTAGGTGTTGTAACTTCAATTATGAGATAAAAACACAGAACCTGAAAAAAAAAAAAAAAAAAAAACCGGCAGGAGGTTTTAAGTCCTAATTGTACTGTAGTCAATGGAACATAACAAATATATATATATATATATATGTAAAAAACATAAAGGAAAAAAGGGAGTTTGTTTAGTTGCCCACCGTTTTATATCCTAAAATGCTTCTAGAAGTAGGATCATCCCATACAAGGAGCAGCACCCGAACACCTTCCTGGGATTTAGTTTTGAGAAGATCGCCTAATGTGGCATTTGATGCCTTGTCAGTTTCACGAACAAGTCTGATATTGTGATAGACAGACCACCCTGCAATATATATCAAACGTCGGGCCTGACTTATAGCATTACAGATGTCCAGCCAGCAGTTCCCATGCTCGTATCGAACATTACCATCGACCTTCAAATTGGGAAGGAAACCATCCTGGACATGAGCATCTTGATACAGAGTAACTTTGCCACCTTTTCTAAGAGGGAAGTATGTACCAGGGACCCCGTTATAGTCAGGACCTGAACCTAATCCCTTATGGTAAAGCGACACTTGCTCCATTGGGGTGTACTGAATTGACAACGTCAATACAGCTCCAGGCTTACAGGGCTTCCCATTTGCATTAAGGATAGGGAAGGTTCCTTCAACTTTTGTGCCTGAGCATAGCTGCTCGACCGGAATACCAACTGCTCCCATGATCTGGGAGCCCACAACATCGCTGTCTTTGACAACAAAGTGGACTTCCGAGGCATAATGAGCAACAGGGACGTTAAAATGTTGCATCCAAACCGGGTTCTCGGAATTACTAATAACGAAGGTCCTCCCAATTACAGCACCAGCCACAGAGACTGTAACATATGGATCACTGGTTATCTTATGAGGCATATGGCTTTCGATTTTGCTACTAACCTTCAAATTGAACTTTCCGAAAACGTCATCTAACTTCTTGTGGAACATATCCATGTTAGGAAGGTTTTTAGCCTCTTTGACCCAAATATCCAAATTGCCATGTAACAGCAAAAGTTTCAAGGACCCTTTATTTGTATTAAATGGCAGAACTTGTTGGCCCTGGCCATGGCTTGAGCCTCCGAAGGACAGCGTTTCATGGAAAAGTGTACCAGCCATTTGAAAAATCAAACAAGACTGGATTCTTCTGGTTGTGGCTCTAAACTGAATGAAGAATAGACTCCTTGTTCAGAATCTGATCAATATCCAAAACTGGCACTCGAATAAATCTGGGGTAGCTGTTAAAAATGAAACAGAAAAAGTACCAGGAAGAAGGTTTTTTTTGGATTGAACAAATAGGAGGTAATAAGAGAAAAAAAATCTAGGTTTTCAAGGAGGTTTGAGGCTATATAAAATGAATGAGAAAGACAAAGAGTTGAATTGGTAAAAGAAAGCGGGAGCCACAGAAGGAGAAGAAGAAGATAGTAATGCTTTAAAAAAGCAGGAATAAACAATCAAGACATTGAACAGCATAGTTGAATGCGTTGAATGAGTTGAATGAAGAAGAAGGAAATTTTCTAACTACCCAATAAAAAAATAGTCAACAGAGGATCCACTTGTACTTCCTGGAAAGTAAAATTGAATTAAGCAGCCAGAAAAAAAAAATTGGTACGAAGACTATATAGATGGAGATTCCAATGCTCGTCAACAAGTGTGCAGGACAAAACCAAAGAAAGAAAGAGAGACAAAGTTTTAGTTAAGTGTTTTCCTTAGAAAGTACCTTTTCGTATCTGGCTTTTGGTAAAAACTTGCCACCGGCTATTTGCTATTTGCTGTTTTTGCTTAGAAAGTTCCTTTTCTTGTCTGGTTTTTGATAAAAACACACATTAATTACTACGTAGTTTTTTTGTTCACATTGTACGGGTGAGTTTTATTGTTGGTCTAGGAAAAGCCGCTCTTTCATCTACCTTGAACATCCGCAGCCCGCCAGCCACGGCACGACAAAGGAGAACGAGATTTTCTTTAATACAAACTTAGAAATATGCGCAGATAAGTTTTACATAATAACTACATTATTATATAACATACGTAAATATAATAATTTAATTTTTAAATTAATTTATTAAGATAAATTATATGATATAATACACAAATTAAAAATTTTTTCAATAGTGTTTGTTGCATTTAGTAATTTTACATAAATTTTTATTGTGCAAAACAAATGCAACATGATAAAAAATTTATATATGATATATTTAAATGATTATGATATGATTGTACATATATTTTAAAATTTAAATAAAAATATATTATATAAATATGTTAAAATTAATATTAATATAAAATAATTTTAATATGATTATACAGAAAGCATAAAATTACTTTGCTATAGTGATATAAATTACAGAGAAGAGGAAAGAACAGATAAAAGAAAAGCCCATC
>JBBYHK010000022.1:14263899-14274307 GCA_038382065.1 Adansonia grandidieri | reverse complement strand
GACCTCTCATGTAGTGGGGGTCTTATGATCTGATATGCATGCAAAAAATAAATAAATATAAAACAATGTTCCTCTGCCCATAGATTTTATCATATAATAATAGAACCTTCCCCTATATATATATATATATATGTATATATATTGTTTCGTCTTTACCTGTTTACCTATCGGATAACCTGAGGCTGACCGAAAGCTCACAAGATGAAACACGAGCCACCAACTTGTCTCCATCTTTCTAAATATACGGAGTCTTAGTTTTAAAATTTTTCATCCATTTATTTTAAGAAATAAATTTTCGTAAAATTAAATTGCGATCCTCAACATGTTTATTGTTTTCGCATCCAACTGTTTCGATCCCATGCAATAACAGACTAGTGTAAAAATTAATTCAGGCTAAGACTTTTTTTTTTTTTAAATAATTACCTCACATAATTGTGTCAAAATTTAAACATTTTAAAATTAATTGTATTTAAATTTCAATTAATGAAGTTTTCTACTGCATGTAATAATTAATTATTAATTAATTAATTAATTAATTATATTCCAATTGGAGTAGTAGGAGTTAAGATTTTAATTCCATTTCAGTAATAATGTATGCGTGGATAGATACGTATCCTCTGCGCCGTACATTAATTTTGGCTTAAATATATAAAATAATCCAACGACGGGGTTAGCTGAAACGTGCGGCCTTGGCTTGGTAGTTGCCAGTTTGACCACGTTTAACACCACAATTTTATTTTAGTCGGTGTATGTTATTTTTATTTAAGTTACATCATGTAAAGTATATATTTTGCCTTTATATCTATTATAATATCAGATATAATACAATTATATTATAAAAAATAATTAAATATAAATAAATATTTTAAAATTTTATATAATATTAATTATTAAAATTTTATATATAATATTTTAAATATAATTATTATAAATATAATATAAATACATAAATATAATAATCATCGTCTAACCCCAGAAAATTCTTTTTGTTACTTTTTTGGGATCTATGCTTCATGGAAATTGTATATATGACAGTCTAATTTTTTAGCATGTAAAATGTTAATTTTTTATTATTATATACCGTACGTAATATAATTAATAAATATTTATTTTAATAATTTATTAATAATTCTTGCAATAAAAATTATTCAAGATTTTTTTCAATATTGATTTGTAATTTCTTGCTGAGCATGTATGATTTTCTTATCTAATTATATGAAATTAAACCACAAACAAAAATGATTATCTAAGTATGACCCAGTAAAATTCCTTGTTCAATATTTGATTGTATTTAAAAAAAATATTTAGTCTTAGAAGAATTACTATATGACAGTGAGGTTTTATAATTTTATAATTATTGAATTATAGTATAAAATTATGAAAAACCCACTATTTATAAATTTTGACGAATGTTATATAATTTTAAACTATGATTAAATTAACGTGGATGGAGATGGTTAGATTCAGGCTCCAATCTTCCCGTCAGTTGAGTTTGACCATGGCTACTCACTCACGTGTACAACTTACCATCTCTTTTTCTTTCCAAGGTCAAATAGTATTTCCTTGTCAGTTGGTAGCTCATTGCCTAATTTGCCATTGTTTTTCCTAATCTTTATCTTACCATTTGTGTTCAACGATTGCCCTATAAAAACTCCGCTATCCATCAGCATCACAGCATATATTTCTCATACTGCAATACACAACAAATATTGCCTTGAGAGAGTTTAAACAACAAACTTTTTTTTTTTTTAAAAAATTAAGTTTAGACAGCCAGAATGGTGACTTCAGTGGCACACAGAGTAGAAAGCTTGGCGAGCAGTGGGATTCAATCAATCCCGCAAGAGTATATTAGACCTCAGGAAGAGCTGACGAGCATCGGTAATGTATTTGAAGAAGAGAAGAAAGAGGAAGGGCCTCAGGTTCCGATCATCGATTTAAAGGAGATTGACTCGGAGGACATCGAGGTGCGCGAGAGGTGTCGCCTGGAGTTGAAGAAAGCTGCCATGGAGTGGGGGGTGATGCACCTTGTTAACCATGGGATCTCGGAGGAGCTCATGGATCGTGTCAGGAAAGTTGGGCAGAAATTCTTTGAACTTCCTATTGAGGAGAAAGAGAAGTATGCCAACGACCAGGGTTCAGGGAAGATTCAAGGGTATGGCAGCAAGCTTGCTAACAATGCCAGTGGGCAGCTTGAGTGGGAGGACTACTTCTTCCATCTTGTGTATCCGGAGGATAAGAGAGACCTGTCAATCTGGCCTAAAACACCAAGCGACTACACGTGAGTTTAGACTTGTTTACATTTTAATATTGTTGACTTCTGATCGACTTATATTCTCTTGCAACTAGATTATTTTTATACGAAGTTAACTGGTTACTATACATATGCAGTGAAGTCACAAGTGAGTATGCAAGGCAACTGCGAGGCCTAGCAAGCAAAATACTGTCGGCTCTATCACTTTGCTTGGGATTGGAAGAAGGAAGGCTAGAGAAAGAAGTTGGTGGCTTGGAAGAGCTACTCCTCCAAATGAAGATCAATTACTACCCCAAATGCCCTCAACCAGAACTCGCTCTCGGCGTGGAAGCTCACACAGATGTAAGTGCACTCACTTTCATTCTCCACAACATGGTTCCTGGCCTGCAACTCTTCTACGAAGGCAAGTGGGTGACCGCAAAATGTGTTCCCAATTCCATCATCATGCACATTGGCGACACCATTGAGATCCTCAGCAATGGAAAGTTCAAGAGCATCCTTCACAGGGGTCTGGTCAACAAGGAGAAGGTTAGGATCTCATGGGCAGTTTTCTGCGAGCCGCCGAAGGAGAAAATCATCCTCAAGCCACTGCCAGAGACGGTGTCTGAGACAGAGCCTCCATTGTTCCCTCCTCGCACCTTTGCTCAGCATATCCAGCACAAGCTGTTCAGGAAGACCCAGGATGATCTGCGCAACTGAAACCAGTCTTTAGTTTACATTAAAAAAATATATATATATATATATATATTTTCTTATATTTTCGTTGTTGTGATAAGCTGTTTTCTGAACTCTGATGATGTGCTATATTTTCTAGGGGTTAAAGCCTTGGTTGTCGTAGGCTGACGCCAGTGTTGTATCTGTCTGTCACTCCTTGCTTGGGCTTCTCTTTACCTGCTTTATTGGATAATAAGAGGCTGATTTGCTTCCTTGTGTTTAAGCTCTTTATGAATTAATGGACTTTGTTTTACATTTTCTTCCTCAATTTGTCTCCTTAAACTGCCCCTACCAAAATCATTTCCCCTTCTTAAGCTGTCTGTAAATTAATGAACCATTGATACTTAAGATCTATAGGATTTTTCAATATCAAAGTTCAAAGCATTTTGCATCATAGGGACCCTGCCGTCAAAATGGTAATATGTTCACTAGTAAACATATTTCAAAGAAGCTAATCAATTGGCATTGATTGAGTACAGAGTAAAGGTAAATGTTAAAAGACTGGGATTGCGATTGGACTTGGTCCTAATGTCATGGAGAGTCCTTTGAAATGCACCATGAAAGGGTGATGGGGAGAAACAGGGCAAGCAGTCTTGTCGATTGTCGTGCATAATTTCCCTCCTACTACCGCCTTGAATGCTTTCCTTTTACATCAAACACAAATAAACAGGGTATCGACGCAAGACAAACAAATTAAAAATTCAAAAGGATAGTGATCCATGAACAACCAATAATCGTCAGATCAAATCTAATCTGTAATCCATGCCTCACTTTCCTTTTCTTTTTTTTTTTTTTTGGGATAATTAATTCATAGTTCATACATCACATTCATGTTAAAGGCTTGAAGGGTTTGAAGAACACTAATCCAAGGTTGCATTACCCTTCAATTTTCAGCCTTAATTTCTGAAAGTAGCAAAATGATGTTTCTAACAAATTTTCCATTTTTCAACGCACACTAGAGAGTTGGGCTAGCTTTCCAGCTTAGACATTATAATCCCACATCGTCATACAAGTTCACGCGTTGCCATTCTGACAAACTGCGGAGATTGACCTACCCCAGACTTGGTTTCCGTTGAAAACTTATTTTACGTGTCAACGTGATGATTTTTACTAGAGAGACTTTCTTCGATTAGCTAGGTGCCTCTGACTTGCTGATAGCGCAACTAGAAGTAAACAATTCAACCAATGTGCTGCAGAGGTTTATTTGAAATGAATGTTTTCAGGTTAGCTGTAATCATTCAAATTCCTCCACGGCATCAAAGCATTGTGGAGTTGCAACATCACAATGCGGAGAAAGGACAACTTTATTCATGGAAGATAGCTCTTCTGGAACATCAGGCTCATTCCCAAATAGATCAAGAGCTGCACCACCCAGGTGACTTCTCACCAGGAGGTGCACCAATTCCTTCTCAGCAATAAGAGCCCCACGTCCAACTTTTATTATCACCCCTTTCTTTCCCAGGGCGATCATAGAACATCCTTGTTAATTATGTTCCGAGCTTCTTCTGAGAGTGCACAACAAACAACCAGACCATCACTATTAATTGCAAGGTCATAGACATTTTTATACTATGGAAATGGAACAGATGGCTTTTTCCTCCTTGAGTTGTAGGAAATAGTAGAGCCAAATGACTCGAAACTTTTCGCTATTTCAGCTCAGTGTATGATGTTTAAAAGGCAACTGATAAATTAGTCTCTAACAACAAATGCATTATGTTCATGTAGCATAAAGATATCGTAAAACTAGACTAGCAAATAAGAAGCAAAATGATTTTTTTTTCATACCAAAGATATACCACAATGATTGAAAATTCCAAAACTCGATTCTCCTAGAATTCGTTGGAAATTGATTCTTTGTACCTGTGAATATTTCCTTTATTTTTTCATTTTAATTATTGAGGCCAATGAGACTTCTAACCCGAAAGTGAAATTGCAGACAAAAAGAAGGCCCCCCTTTCGCCTTACACCAATCAACTACGCAACCAGTTGAGAAGGAAAACAAAAGCATCAAAATATCAACTCACATGGCAGAGTAGGAAGCATCATGTTTTTCTTGTAAGAGCTAACTAGTCCTGTTGATCTTGTCAAACTCTACTAGTCCACTCCACCTAACTTCTTTAGGACACAATTCTAAATGGCATTATTGTTGGTGTCTAAAAGCATTCATTAACTAGAAAATTACTGTAATTTTCGTCTTTGGTAGATAAACTGTCATTCCCTTATCATATAAAATGGCTGCTTTCTTTGATAACGTCTCAAACGCAGCTGGCAGGTTCAACAGCCATGGATTTGTTAATGAATTCTGAGTTACACAAGTTTTACTCGAGTCCAGAGAGATCATGTGGGATTCTGCTTTACTCTGTAACCACGCAGCAGTAGAGTTATGAACCAAGAAAACAAAATGAAAATCTATGTTATAAAACTTTATAAATAATCAACTTAAATTGTTACGTAAACCCACATGTCAATCACATTAAAAGATCTTTTTAAAATGACAATTACAAAATTTAACTAGCAAAGAATCAAAAACTAAATCTTGAATCCATGCAGAGAACTGGAGGACGCTCACAGAACCCCATAATCGTGGTCTAAGCCGAAAAAATTCTGGATCTTTTTTCGGCATGGCTCAGGGCAAGGATGGCCCATATAAACCACCAGGGTCTGAACTAGCTGGCCCAGTTTAAATCTTTTTTAAGTACGCAGTTGTCCACTTTCAACGGCGCCGAGGGAAGCCAATCTAAAGCTGCTCGATCGCCAATCTTAAGAGCCGCTAATGTGAAAAGGTTTAAAAAAAATAAAAAAAAAAACCATTTTCCCATCCCAGCGTCTAATTTGGCAGGTTCAATTACAAAAAAGGAAATTTTGGAAAACTAGTTAAAAAAACCGTCAGGCTTCATTACGACAGGTAAAGGCATAAGACAAAGACAATCGCTTGCTACTTTCACTTCAAGACACTCTCCTGATTTTGCTTTCTGTTTGGTTTTCTATCTCAAACAGGTAATCTCTTCTTCTTCTTCTTCCTTCTTTCTACTTTTTTTTTTCGTTTTATGTCCTGTTTGGTTGCCGAGAAACTGAAGTAGTAGAAGGAAAATGGGAGGAATTCCTCTGCATAATTAGTTTTTAATTGTTTTCTAAAACTTTTATATTATTGTGTGTTGATTTTACCAAAGTCATTTCGCCTCTATTTTTTTCTTTGGGTTTTAAGTAAGGAATTGGCCTTAATTTATCTTAATATTAGTTCATTTACTTATATTGTAACCCTACCATAGTCTATTTTTTTTCCTGCATGCTATTCTGTGTGATAATGATGTTCTAGTTGCCTTGTTATCTAGTTTGGCACAACTTTTTAATTTACTAATTCCACTTCTTTTGGCAAATAGGATCAGTACTTGGGAGTTATATCACATTTGGCTGTAAAGTAACTTGAAGTAGTAGATCATATTTGGCCTCAAAAGAGTTAAGTTTTCTTTTTCTTTAACACTTCTCTCCTTCCACCCGTAATTTATCTCCGGTTACAGCCGCTGATGGTAGAGAGTTTCTGATACTTGAGCACTGTATATTTTGATTGAGATTGCTATTATTACTTTTTCAACTACAGTCTGAAGAGGCTGGCAGAATCTGTCCTGCAGCAGAGTCTTTTACCTTTTATCTGCATTCGGATAGGAGGTTAATAAGGAAATGCGTATGTAGTTGATTCATCAGTGACTGAATGGAAAAATGACATGGGAAATTCAGATGATTTAGGTAAAATTATGTTGCATGTTTTTCTTACTTAACACATCATTGTATGTTTTTACCTTTGATCGATGAGGAATTCTTCTTCTCCATATATATGCTTGCATCTTATGTTGAGCATGATTTTGGTTTATTTGTAGTAGCTAGAATTATTTTAAAACAAGAAGAAGAAGCAGAAGAAGAAGAAGAAGAAGAAGAATAGAAAATTAAAAAAAAAAAAAAAAGTGAAGAGAGTCTGCTCATTGGCTAAGTTTTATGATCTCCCTCTCTCTTTGCCTTGCTAAGAACAGACATAGCTTTTTTGGGGACGCATATATTTTGAAGTGCTATTATGCTATTAATAGGAATACCCATCTATAGAACGCTCTACTGCAAGCAACATGAAATAAACCCAGGTTTTCCTCACATGGATAATGGCAGCAGTAAATGTTTATCAGGTTTGCAGAAGTGTAGGAATTGTAGCCATCTAATGCATGAAATGGATTATGATAAAACTTGATCTTCCTCTTATTAGTTGGATTTGTATAATAGCCGTCTGATCATAACGATAGTTTCTTGCATGTGAGTTTGGATTGGCCGATGGTTGTGTAAAGATAAGAAATTTAAGTGAAAACAAGCTGGATTGCGACCCAGCTTCGTTGAAACTTGTTCACTTTGTGATGCAGTATTTAGGATAATATTCATCGTCAATGGCGTAAGAAACTATTGAATTTTTTTTTTTTTTGGTAAATTGTTTCTGATGGCCAAAATTTGTTACACTCAGTCTAGTGTGTGTGTGTGTGTGTGTATATATATATGTATTATATTTGTACTATGATGAGGTTGATGAAGCAAGTTAAGATATGTATAAAAGTGCATGTTTCTCCTTTTACTGATTTTCATGTTCTTGTAGTATACAGAATCAGTTATATGGCAACCGCATTTCTGAATTTATATTTTTCAAGTTTTATTCATGAAATATCAATTAGCCATATTTTCCTCTGGTTTATGTCAGAGAATGAGGATGGCTATCCTTTTAGGGCACAGGATCTAGAACATTCCCATGTGTCAGACAAAAAGGGCAAATTGTGTGATACAAGATATTTCGTCATTAAGAGTTTGAACCACCAAAATATTAAACTATCGATTGACAAAGGCATTTGGGCTACTCAAGTCATGAATAAACCAATTCTGGAAGAAGCTTTTCATGTAATTCCCTCTTATTTCGATCTTATGCAATTATTTATTTCTAGATGTTTTATAATGGGGATTTTCTTGTCTTGCAGAATTCTGGTATTGTTATTTTATATTTAGTGTCAACATGAGTGGTTTCTTCCAAGGTTATGCCCAAATGTTATCTTCTGTTGGATAGAGGCGAGATAATAGTTGGAGCCAAGGAACTGGTAAAGGTAATCCTTGGGGCCGGAGTTTTAAGGTCAAATGGCTTTGCTTAAATCACCTGCCTTTCCAAAAGACTCTACACCTTAAGAACCCATTGAATGACTACAAACCTGTCAAAATCAGCAGGGACTGTCAGGTGTCCTCAATATTAAATGCTACTGGTTCTTCTTTTTATTAAAAAAATAAGCATCCTTCACTTTCAAACTAAGATTTTGACTCATGTTTTCTTTGTAGGAATTACCTCAAGATATAGGGGAAGCTCTTTGTGAGCTCCTTGATGTTAGTAGTGATGTGGATGTCTCGCTGAAAAGGTATCTTCAAGTTATGTGTTCTATTAAATTCAACTCATGAGCCTTGTTGAATTTCGTGAATTTATAGTGGAAATAGTTTTACCAGGGACGATCTAGCTTCAAAGAGGCATTGCCTAGAACCTCCATATTCTTTAGGAGATGAAGATTATAATGTCCGTCCACTGCATTTGTCTTGGGCTGGTGCATCTCTGCATTATCATCCCTTTCTATATCAACATCAAGCTGAGCCAAGTAGATTTTGTTCAACAAATCAACATACTTTGGCTACCGAATATTTTCCTACCACCATGGGAGCATCGAAAGTTGCAAGTATGAAAAATTCTTGCATCAACAGAATCTTACCAATCTACAAGTAAACCATGATATGTCTACTCAATGTAATGTTTGGGGCTTATCTGTAGAAAGCCCTCTTGCTAGTACCTTGACCGAGGATGATTTGCTTGAAATGGTATTGGGAACATATCTAAGCTTTATATTCTGTTGGAGTTTAATTTATATGTTTTTCTTATGCTAAGCGAATATTTTCTTTGTGGTCGTATAAAACGTGATTCATCAGAGAAGCTGGATTTTTCAGGCTAGTATTTATTGAGTACTGAGTGCCCCTAAACCATCTCTTCCTGCTTCACTTCTTTGTCTTCTTGTTAATGTCTTACCCCTCTTTTTTGTTGCAGACATACGAAGAATACTTGGAAGCCTATGGCAGAACCAGCAAACACCGCCCTGTCAATATACTTTCTATCAATAACTCTCTGATCCTGGTTATTTATGTGCCACCTATATCTGTCAATACATTACTGAATAAGTTGCCTGGGCGGTCAATAAAATTTGTCAATAATCCAATAAGAGTTGCTTACGACTATGGCATGCTATCATTGGCTGATTGCACCTGGCAAGATGTCAGTTCCTATTTTGGACAGTTTGATTGATTTTATTAGAGTTCTGAAACACTAGCAGGTGGACATCTCTGTATGAAAAGTAAATATGTACTTTTAGACGTTCTTTCATACAAGGTCTGGCCTGCAACCTCTACCCTCTATTGCCCGAGGATCTGAGATTGAATATCTTCTTGTTTCTCCGGTTGAATTTTTAAGTTTTTAAATTCTGAACTTACTCCTAAGGCCAGAAAAAAAGAATGGGAAAAAAAAATTGAATTTGTGGATGAATTGAATTTTATCGGCCCCACAGCTGGAGCGTTGGGATTTTTGCCTGGTGTATTATAACCATAGCTTGGCCTTGCGTTGTTGCGGTGCGCGCGCACACACGCACATATATATATATATATTTATTGAACCTCATGTTATGTTTTTAATATAGTAGTGTGACCTTGGCAGGCGACGATACCCTCTTGGACGGTACAAGAGTCAACAAATGGAATGCATGGTGACGATTCGTGAGTAGTTCAAATTTATTACTGTATATTTCGATATGATTTTATGCATCTTTACTCACTTAGCTTGATGCATTTGCAGAAACTCGAGTTTGGTAACCAACCGGCGCCATTCCTGCAAGAGGACACATTAACTCGTCCTACACTGTTTCCAGCTCCGATGCCAGGAGATTACATTTTTTTCCCCTCCTGCCCACTTTGATCTGGTGGACCTCAAATTTACCTCAAGGTGGTTATTAAGTGTAAGTAAAATTTGTTCTTCAAATCCATAACGTGAGATACAATTTAGACACTTATAAGGTTGTCATGTTGTACACATTTTTATGCACTGTATTCTATGATATGATTGTTGTATTTTTTATACGGGGCAGTTGCACACTTGTACGGAAATCAATTGGCAATGTCGTGCCCCAACTCTTTAACATTTGCATTTTTTTTTGTTCTCTTTTTAATAATTGAGAAAGAATAGATGGTTTTTCCTTTTTGATCATATTTAAAGAATAAAACCCTTGGATCATTTAGTTTAAGCAACCACCGTGCCATTTTGTAAATTTTAAAGACATTAAAAGCACGATATTCAAGTTTGAAGTTCAAATTAATCTTTTCTTTTGTTTTCAAATGTTATGGTCT
>JBBYHK010000022.1:14230378-14240739 GCA_038382065.1 Adansonia grandidieri | reverse complement strand
ATTATAATTATCAATTTTGGATCTACGGAGATTGCTTCATTAGTGGGTAACACAGCCAAAAAAAAAACACCCGCATGATTTCATCGGTTCCTCAGAACTTTCACGATAAAGCCTTCTTACTTTCACCTTTTTTTTTTTTTTTTGGGTTCTTCTGTGTTATGGATTCTTTTCCCCAATTAACAAACACTAATAATATTTTTTTGCTTTATTGTTCAACCAACTTGAATACATGCAAGCCTCAAAAACCTCCATGCACTGAGAATTTATACGTCCCTTAGGTTTCTTGAATCTTGAAGCCTAAATCTATATTACTGAAGGCCAACTATAGCTTGATTCTTGAACAAAATTAATAGTAATTATCTTTTAAAACTTGGGCCCCGGATGAGTGAACAAAGATTGCTTCGTGAAAATATATATATATATATATATATATAGAGAGAGAGAGAGAGAGAGAGAGAGGAGGGGGGTGGAAATGAAAGTCCCCACACTAATATTTCTTCGAAATATCCGGTGACTTGCCTTGGTGAAATTGTCTTTTTGTAGCTTGTGGTTGTGGTGGACAAAACAGGGGACAAAAATTAGGGTGTTGTCTTCAAGTGCAAAGGGGGACTTTGAGGACCAATTATGGGTAGATTCTAACTCTTGTACTCTTTGTTTTTATAAAGATTCCGAGGGGTTTCTATATGAGGTTAGATTAGAATATGTTTTATTTGACATAAGATATTATTGCGGTTGAAATTACTGTGAAGCCAAAATTACTTCATCTAATTGTCAAACATAATATCCAAAATTAATCAATAATAGATAAAAAAACTCAATTTAATATCGGAATAGTACTATTTTTAATAGACTCCTAATGTTTAGATGACGGTATAAAAGGTTATCGCATGACAAATTAAAAAAAGGTATTAAGTAGAAATAACATATAAAAATAATTAAATAAAACTTTTTTTATAGTATATTAAATATTTAATTTAAAATTGATTGATAATAAATAAAAATATTTAATTTAAATATAAAATTATAAATAACTCAAAAACTAGCATACGTGAAATAATACTTTAACATGGATTATGGAATAAAATTAAATATATTTCTGTCATTGGAGAAAACGAAGGAAATTGATCAATATTCATACGATCCTTTTGGCTTCATATTGGAGTAAGGTTAAGTAACATATGACTTTGATAGCATCATCAAGGAGACCTGCTTCATCATATGACTATCATAGCTAAAGATTAGATCAAGGACAATAAATTTTTTCTATTTGGAAGCAACGCTAGATCCAAAATAAAGTTAGAATATTCAAAAAATCATGTGCAACAGCAGCATAACCTTGACGTACTAATTGCCTGATTTGCGTTAGATCTCTCGCACCTTAACTCAGTAAAAAAAAAACGAATGGCTTGACATTGTCCTCTCCTCTTTTACTCACAGATCCTATCATTACGAAGCAAATATACGTGATCTCATATAGAACAAATCGTAAATTCATAATTTAAAAATAGAGAAGAAACGTAAAGTTTATGATTTAAGCTTTAAATATGAAGAATATCATTTAAGCATGAATAAATTGAATTGCATTTTAGATTTTAAGAAAAAGTATTTGATTTCTGGTAAATAGTTATCTTATTTTGGCAGCACATTGGAATTCAAATAATTTGACCAAACCCAAAGTTGTCACCCAACATCTGAAGTTACTGAAGAAAAAGCCAAAGTTCTAACTTCCATAGCCAAGCCGAAGAAAATGTAGACAAAGAAACAGCAAGGCCATTTCAGTAAACTCATAGATTTTCCCTCCTAAAGATCTAAACAGCTAAATCCCAAAGTCTCAAAAATCCCCCCCTTCTCGCAAGGAACGGCTCAGAAAGAATCTATATCCCATAATTTCCCCCTCAAAAAATGAAAATTAAAAAAAAACCCCAAAACCCAGAAAACCAGAAAAAAGATAAGAAAAAAAGCACAAAAAAGAGACCACAAAGCTGTTATTTTTATTCATCCGTTAATTATTAATCGGAAAACGCTGAAAAACCCATATTTTCAATTCCTGCTTTTCATTCATTTTTGAGTTGTATGTGGCCATGAGTTCACTACAATGACGCAAACCCGATATTCTCGGACTCGGAGCCCCGAACCCGAAAAGGAAAAAACCGGAAGGGGAGGAGGAACCGCCATGAGGGTGATAGTTCCTCTACAAGGCGTTGTTCAAGGAAGAGGAGGTTTAGTTTTAGGCTCCATAATCCCTTGCGCGCTCTTTTACTTTCTCCAATTCTATTTGAAGCGAAACCGTGATAATGACCCGGATGACCAGAACGAATCGAATTCCCCCGGTCAAAATCAATCGACGCGCTCGCCGTCGTCCGAGCAGTTGGCGGAGCTTTCTGGGTTGACACGTAATCAATCTCGGGCTGTGCTATCGCCGAGAAGTCCAAGTGGACCTGTCTCCATTTCAGGACGGGTTAGCGGGATTGTGAAGGGTGCGGATTCTCCATACTACATGGGGTTGAGGCGGGTAAAGGAGGATCCTTATGATGAATTGGTTAATCCGAATGGGGTCATCCAACTGGGATTAGCAGAAAACAAGGTGGGTTCTTTTTTGTTTCTTTTATTGTTGTAATTGTCCATGTGCTTTATGGCTCAGTTTTTGATTGAATTTTTTTTTTTTTTTTAGTTGTCTTTGGATTTGGTTAAGGAGTGGCTAGCAAAGAATCCGAAAGAAGCGATATTGGGAGATGGAAAAGAGCTGAGCATTAGCGGGATTGCAGCTTACCAGCCTTTTGATGGATTGATGGAGTTCAAAGTGGTAAACATTGTGAAATTATTTTCAACTTTATCTATTGTTTAGTATTCATCTCAATACTATCACTATCAGTTTATTGAGTCATTTCTCTTATTATGTTTGTTTCTATTATTTGAAGTTTCGTTCAAACTTCAAATGGTTCATATGACGCTACTGAGGGAAAGTAATAGTCTTCACTTTTAGGTGATTTCAAGATGTCATGTTAGGATTTAACCGTTTGGAGATTCAGATTGATCAAGCAATAATAAGTTTACTCTTTGTGCTAGGGGCTGCCTGCGTATATTGTTGTTTGATACTAGAAAAAAAAAAAAAAAAACACAATAAATCTACCTTCACCAGCTGGTAATTCTTATTCAGTGTGTGTGTGTATATATATATATATATATGTTATAGGTTGTTGTTGCCTGATACAAATACAAGAACCATTCACTAATGCGTGTACATGCACTGAGATCTTGTAATTTCCAGTTTAGTTAGCCTTTTAAAGCAAGTTTTTTTTTTTTTCTTTCCTTTTCCCAGAATTTATGTATCAAGCGTTTCGATTACCTATGGTGTATGATATGATGAAAATTAAAAACCAACTTGACTCATTTATGCCCGTTATCATAAGTGATCTCTTTGTGTGGAGAAAGGGAAGGAAGACGAGAGAGAAGGGAGAAAGATATTAGCAATTACTGACAAGTCTTCTTACTTTTGCACAACTTTTGCAGGTGTATTTAAATTTTTCAGGTGATATAATAATAATATGTTGGAAAAATACCTTTACTGGCATAAATTATCTATAAAATTTTTAACATGCATAACTTCAAGAGTTAAGATTCTGATATAGACATCTTGGGATATCAGAGTCAATTCTCAACCGACCCTTGGTAGCTCCTCCTCCTCTTATGATTCCTGCCGGAAATGTTTTGTTTTTGTCAACAAACAGTGTCTGCTTTGAAGCGTTTGTGTCTTGACTTGTTATTACTTTGCAGGCTGTGGCAGGATTCATGTCCCAAGTCATGGAGAATGCTGTTTCCTTCAACCCTTCACAGATAGTGCTGACTGCAGGTGCAACCCCTGCAATTGAGATTCTTAGCTTCTGTTTGGCAGATACTGGAAATGCATTTCTTGTTCCGACACCATATTACCCTGGGTAATTTTTTTTCTCCAGCATTTTGACAGTTTTCATTTTGGTAACCAGCTATCTGACGAGGAAACTAAGGTTTTGAACAAAATATGCAGTTTTGACAGGGATGTAAAATGGCGAACAGGAGTTGAAATAATACATGTTCCTTGCCGAAGTGCTGACAACTTCAATTTAAGTATAGCTGCTCTTGATCGATCATTCAACCAGGCAAAGAAACGTGGGCTGAAAGTGCGTGGGATTATAATATCAAACCCATCAAATCCTGTTGGCAATCTTCTAAGTCGTGAAACACTTTACAGCCTGCTAGACTTTGCCAGAGAGAAGAACATCCATATTGTCTCTAACGAAATATTGGCTGGTTCTACTCATGGAAATGAAGAATTTGTGAGCATGGCAGAAATCATCAACCTGGAAGATGTTGACAGGAAAAGAGTCCATATAGTATATGGTTTGTCGAAAGATCTTTCTCTTCCAGGTTTTAGGGTCGGCGTTATCTACTCTTTTAACGAGGAGGTTCTGGCTGCTGCTAAAAAATTGACGAGGTTCTCAGCCATTTCTGCTCCAACCCAGCGTTTGCTTATCTCCATGCTATCCGATAAAAAATTTGTTCAAACTTTCATTACCATTAACAGGGAGAGGCTTCAAAGGATGTATGTTCAGTTTGTTGCAGGGTTGGAAAAAATTGGCATAGAGTCCATAAAGAGTAGCGGGGGTTTCTACTGTTGGGCTGATATGAGCGGGTTAATCCGTTCTTACAGCGAGAAAGGTGAACTCGAGCTTTGGGATAAGTTGTTGAATATAGCCAAGGTGAATGTAACTCCAGGGTCTTCTTGTCATTGTATTGAACCTGGATGGTTCCGCTTCTGTTTTGCCACATTAACAGAGAATGATATCCCTGTAGTTATGGAACGGATTCAGAAAGTTTTGAAACCTGTAAATTGAATAGTTGAAATCCTCTTGTTTTATTCTATGATTTTAGACAACCACAAGAATTTTTTTTTTTTTTAAGGACCAATTAATGCCATTAAGGTCTTAATTTTCATCTTTATAGGTATTCAAAGTTCCATAGAGTTAAATGTTTTAGGGATTTGTATGTACAAAATGATTGGAAATCTGATTGTTTGATCATGTTGAACAATTCTTCTAAGAGGCTTTACCTTTTTATTAGACAACATAAAAGAAATTGTCTGTAAACACAGCTAGTCCAAAGAACAGAACAAATGGATAAACGTAAATGAATATTTTATTGCATAAAATCACAAATAAAGGAACAAATCAACTATGGTAAATTGCAAAATGAATACAAAAGAATGATCTTTTTTTTTTCTTCGTTTTGCCTATTCTTTTTAACCCTAACCAACAACTGTCTCCTTTGCTCAATTTAATCACGCAACCCTCCCGGCTACTATCATTTTCTTGAACTAAAAATGTACTAAAAATCTCTCTATGGTCCAGCTAAAAATACTGCAACTTGATCAGTGAGATTCATTTCCAGATCTGATGGACTCCAGAACTTGAACAACCTCAGCCATGCTTGGCCTTCTTGAAGGAATCTCTGATGTACAAATCAACCCTAACTTCATAACCTGTATTAATTCGTTTTCCGTGAAACCCCGCAACCTTGTATCAAAGCAATCCGAAGCAGAACCCCTCTCCAACAATCTTTTAACATGTTCACACAAAATCACCACCTCATTTACGGTTGGACTCTCTACTGGCTTCCTCCCAGTTACCAGTTCTAAAAGAATTACTCCAAAGCTGTACACATCGCATTTCTCACTAACTCTCAAACTTTGAGCCAACTCTGGTGCAACATATCCAACAGCGTTGTGGAATTTAGTTAAACCGCAGTTATCCAAAATCGGAAGCAGTTTTCCTAATCCATAATCAGACAACTTGGCCTTGTAATTCTCATCGAGGAGTATGTTAGTCGATTTGATGTTGAGATGGTAAATTGGAGGTCTACAATCATGATGAAGGTAAGCAAGTGCTCTTGCAGTTCCAAGGGCAATGTCAAACCTCCTAGACCAACTTAGTTCAGTATTACCAACACCTGTACTGGTACCCGGGTAATTTAGTCCGTGAAGATTATCGTAGAGATTCCCATTCAGAATGAATTCAGATAGAATCAACTGCATTGTGGAGGACCAGTAATAACCTTGAAAAGCAACCAAATTGGGATGTTTGACATTACCTAGGCGTCCGATTTCTTGTTCAAATTCGTCTTGGTTTCTAATTCTTCCCAGAGTCTCAAGCTTCTTTACTGCAATGGAGATCCCACCTTCGAAGCTAGTTCTGTAGACAGTCCCGATCGACCCGCCACCTATTAAACACTCCTTGTCAAGCAAAGCTTTGGTGCCAGCTTCCCAATCTTCGTATTTAGATGGCAAACTTTTGCTAAAGAGAACCAACTTCCCGATTATAACATTAGATTCTGATGAACTTGGTGGCATGCTCTCAACAACCGCAGTTACTTCCTCCGTTTTACTCCTGCGTGCCCTGATATTCATGATGGTTACCACACAAACCCCTGTAAGGATCAAAGCAGCAGCAACAATGGCGACAATTGCAGAAACACTAAGGACCCTCGTTCTACCAGATGTGGAAGGTGTGCTACTACCACTTAATGAACAGGATGTCAAAGGGAAACCGCAAAGCCCAGGGTTGTTAAAAAATGCTGACGCACCAAAGGACTGGAGGTTTTGAATATTGGGAATGATACCAGAGAGATTGTTGTAGGAAACATTAAAATGCTTTAACTTATTCAAATTCCCAATGGAAGGGGGGATTGGCCCAGAAAGCAAATTCTGTGAGAGATCAAGAAATTGGAGTTTTGACAAGTTCCCCAGACTAGTAGGGATGCTTCCATTCAGCTGGTTGCCATGCAAGTCAAGGATTTCCAGATTTGACATATTGTAAAGGGTATCGGGAATATGTCCCTCTAGAGTATTCCCAGAAACATCCCTACAGCAACATAATCAAAATTTAAAGAATTAATCCAAAGCAATGCTGATGAAAATCTAAAATGCAGCGAGTTGGCATTTATACTCACAGTTCACGAAGAAACCTGCAACTGCTTATATCCAAAGGAATTCCACCAGCAAGGTTGAGGTTGTGCAAATCTAAGACTTGTAGCAACTGAATGCTACCAAATCCAGCTGGGATCGTCCCGCTTAGTGAATTATTAGCCAAGCTAATTGCCAAAAGACTTCCCAAATCCCCAATATTATCTGGTATGGTCCCATTAAGCCTGTTGAACCCCAAGTCCAAAACTTTAAGGCATTTACAGTTAGAAATGCTTGTTGGGATCTTCCCATCCAATCTATTCCATGAAGCATCGATAAATTCCATTGTCTCACTGCAGGTTCCAATCAAAGGAATCTCACCGAAGAACCCATTATGCGAAACATTGAAATAAGTGATGTTCTTAAATCCAAGAACCCCTAGTGGTGCCAACCCTGTGAAAGAATTTCTGCTAAGATCCAAATGTAGCAAGCTTTGGCATTTTGACATCTCTTCTAGCACACTGCCACTTAATGCATTGCTACCAACAGATACATACTTCAATACTGAGATATCACAAATTCGAGAAGGTAATTCACCAGTAAGATTATTGAACGAGAAATCAAACCCTTCAAGCTTACTGCAATTCACAATGGACCCCGGAATGGAACCCGAAAGACTGTTATGGGAAAAAGATACATACTTTGTTTTGTAACAATGCTTAAACAAAGCAAAAGGAATTTCTCCAGAATAACCATTCTTTGAAAAATCAAGAAATCTAATGTTAGGTAAATCACCAATGAAATCTGGTATGGAACCAGATAATGCATTTGAACTTACATTGATCTTCCATAATGTTTGTAACAGTGAATACTCTTGTGGGATATTACCTGAAAACCTGTTGCCAAACAATGTCAAGACTCTGAGAGAGCTTAAACCAGACAAGGCAGCTGGAAGATGTCCACTGAGGCTAGTGTTCCACAAAACAATCTTGTCCACAAATCCCTCTGGATTGCAGAACACGCCGCTGAAATCTACACAAGGGTTACCAGTTGGGACCCAGGAATTCAAGCTGTTGTAAGGGTCATCAGTGATGTTTCCTTTAAATTGGAGCAAGATTTCCTTTTCAGTTGCTGCTAAAGAAATGGCGAGGATTCTTAATCCAAATGAAGCAACAATCAGGAAGAGCAAAGCATGGGAAACAATAAACTGATGGATCCTTCTCATGCTTGGCATTATTGAATCAGATTCGAAAAAGATCTGCCTATCCTGCTTTTCCAATTGCAAAGCTTGTCTTTTGAACTTACAAAAATCTCAAGTACCAAAGACAAAACATCACGATCATGGCCAAACACCAACATTTTTCACTTCCTCCTCTCACACAAACTCAACAAGCTCCAAAAATTTACATACACTTAGCTCGACAAAAACAATCAGAACCACCCCTTTTAACCCACACTTTCTTCAATGAATCAAAAACTCAGAAATCAGAAACAAAGATCTCGTCTTTTTCTTTCTGGGTTTGAGCTAAAATCTAAAGCTTTTCAAGGTCTAAACAGAAGAGGGAAAGTTATAAAGGGCACGCAACAAAAGAATGGGAGGAAAAAAAAAAGAAACGAAAATGGTGATAACAGACAAATGAGAACAAATATGAAGAAGATGACTTGGCAGGAAAGGAAAACAGGTGAGCCAATTTAATAAAACTATATATGTAAATATTTATAATCTATACGGTTGCCACCAACAGAAGCTGAACCACGTGCATGTGCATTTCTTTATATCTCAAAGCACACCCGTTTTCATCACAACAAAACCCTCCTCAACCCCTCCCATTTTTCTTTGTTTTTAAGTTTTAAATCTGATATTAAAAAAAAAAAAAAAAGAAGAAGAAGAAAACTTGAAAACCCCACTTTGGTCTTGGTTTACTCACCACCATGTAAAGAGTAGGGCCTTGGCTTTGTCTGTGAAGTACACAAGCATTTATTCTCTCTCACCAAGCCATGACAGTAATTCTTTTCATCAACATCAAATTATTGGCAAAGAGAAAAAAAAAATTAAAACCCAAAAGAGAAGGGAAGTCTAAAAGAAGGAGAAATGCTGAAAATAGTGGTGGTTTTTTTTTTTTTTTTTGACTGAGTTGTGCTTTTCTCTCCTTTTTATTGCATTGAAATGTCTTTCTATCCGTTCTGATTGAGACATTAGAAAGACCCCTACTTTAATTTTCTTTTTTTTATTATTTCTATTTTCCTTTTATTTTTCCATAATAAGCAGAAAATTTAGAAGCGGAAAGAAAAAGAAAAATTAAAAGTGTTTACGCTATATTTCCAGCTGGACAATGGGAATCTTCTACTCACTCCATTTATTTTTACTCTTAAAAGCTTCAGCAAACCTCCTCAGATCTTCCCATGCTTTTTCTTTAATATTTAATCCACTTTTTTTTATATATAAATATAATTTTAACAGTTTAACGTTAATAAGTTTTATACTTTAACTAACTTTAGACTGTCGTCTTGTTGCATTTGACTGAGTATAAGGTTTTGGTTGGGAACTGATGAAGAATCAATAAAAGGTGAAGAAAAGTACAGAAAGAGAAGGCTCAAAAACTAGAAAGTCTCTGAACACACTATTTATTAACCGTTGATTTGAATTATATATTTAGGGCTGATTAGGTTAACGTATCTGAAGAACTTACTACCATGGACCTTTATCAACATTCTAAAAACTGAAGGGTCCATCGGAATTTACAAAATAAAATAAAAACTTGGTGTTGCCTTTGGCTTTTCCGTAACATTTTCATTTTGGGAGGGTCCCCAACAATGGTGTATCACATCCTTTTGATACACACACACACACACACACACATTTCAAGCCCATGTGGCCCTATCAATGTCAATTAACACTTCAAGCAATGGTTGGAAACACACTAAGATGCCTTAATGGAATGCCAGCCAGACAGCCAGAACCAGCCGCCCAAGCACCACCCTCTTATTTCTCCTTCAATCTTCGGTCATTCATTCCCATGGTAGTTGGTGTAGGTGGAAGAGATGTCAATTCCCCCACCCTTATTTTTCTTCTAGAAACACTTTTTCTTTCAAGAACTTCCAAAGAATCAGCCCAGAAAATCATGATCTTTCAATTTCGGTCCTACTTGTAATAATAGATGTATACACTGACTGAATCTGTCAATAATGTTCAATTTCTTCTTTTGTAATCTCATAAACAGTAATGCTTGGCATTATAGTATAATTTTGTTACTAGTGCAAATGTGATTTGAGAATGGGTAATTTGGTATCCACTTTTCTTGAATGAGACAATAACAAGTTAAAAGCTTGTTTAAGTTTTCGATGTTTTTAACTGGGATTTATTACCTTTGCAGTTCACTCTTTGCCCAAAATCAGTTTAAAGAGGATGCTTTAACTCAAAGTCTTC
>JBBYHK010000022.1:14176369-14216679 GCA_038382065.1 Adansonia grandidieri | reverse complement strand
AATTGTTACCTTTAAGGCTAAGGTATAACCTTACACTACTATCTTTTAAGGCTTAGATAGAACCTTTCAATTCTTTTGAAAATTATACCCCAAACTCTCAAATATTTTCGCTCACTTTCACACAACACATTTTGTGATATGAAAGAAGTATTTTACAAACAAATACTAGGCAGATGTTTGCTGGAATTTAAGTACAAGATGAATGAGAAACAAATAGGCTTGAAGAGTATAAATTTGATAAAGTGAAAATAAAGAATTTGATGATTTTGAGCTTTTTTTTTGTTCAATGATTCAATGAAATATGTATCTCTACTTCTTCAACTATTTGAAACCTCCATTTATAGCTAAAAATTGATTCAAAGACGTTGGGCATTTAATATGGTGGTTGAAGAGCCGTTGTAGCCTTCATAAATGCTTGTTTCTGTTTAATCCTGTGCTATAGTATCGATACAATACCAATAGTATCGATACAGAAATAAAAAAGTAACTATTACAACTTGTTGTATCGATACAAGGATTTGAATATCAATATTAAACAAGTTGTATCGATACAGATACCATTGTATCGATACATTTGAGGGTTTTAGCCAAACCATGGCTACTGCCAAGCTGTGTATCGATACATATGGGGTGAATATTGATACTAAGCAGCCTATATCGATACAGACACACTTGTATCGATACATTTGAGGGTTTTATTCAAACCTTGGCTACTGCCAAGCCTTATATCGATACACATGGGGTGAGTATCGAAATTAAGCAGGCTGTATCGATACATTCGCACATGTATCAATACATTTGAGGGTTTTTAAGCATAGTATCGATACATTTGTTCTTTGTATCGATACCAACCTTCAAAAATGTTTGTGAAATGATTTTTGTTGACTCAAACAAATCTAAAAAATTATTCTAACTATAAATGTACTTTTTAGAGCATATAATTTTTGACAAATTACAAACTTAGTATTTTTCAAAATGCTTTTCAATTTAAACATAAATACCAAGTTAAGTATTAATTTAACTTAAGTTGTTTGTTATATCGAAACCAAAATCAAGGTTAATAGAGATCTATCCCACTTTAATCAACTATTGCACTTTTTTCTTTAGAGTCTTGCATTCTTTTATGGAATAACCTACACTGCGGATATAGTAGCCGCAAGCAATGATGGTGTCATGGCACTCTAGGTTTGGTGGCTCTATAGGCTCAGAGTAAATCGGTGAAATCAGCTAATCCTGAATGAGTCAGGGAAGTAACTCTGTGTATGACACCAGGATCGGCTTTATTATAGTCCTATCTTGGCTACCTTATTGTCTTTTGGATTATTCCTTAGTTCCTTTGGTTGCTAGACAAGCCCTATTGGAGTCATCGACGTTGAGCCATGTATTGGAAGGGATGCTTATGGGTAAAGGCTTAAGTAAGGATTTAAGGTGACAACACCCCAAGCTAGGTGAACCATTTGGCTTCTAGTGTATGGATAATGGATGGTAAAACCCTTCATCGACTACTCATCATGGATCAAAGTTTGAACCTTTTTTCTCTCATCTGATGGCATTTTCCTTCCCTTAGTGTCAAGTGTCTAGGTTCTTTCAAGCTTGCCTGTCTTAATCATATTTTTAATTATTTCCTCGAAAATAACCATATCAGTGAAATTCCTTGTGGCATTCCTTATAAGCTTGTCATAGAAAGAGGTATGCAATGTCTTTACAAAATACATGGTCTCTCACACTCTCTCTTTCTCTCTCTCTTCTTATTTAATGGTGGGTGTACTTATACTGCTTTTTCCCTCCATTTTTAGGCATATTGCTTAAAGGTTTGGAGGAGAACTTTCTTTTCATGTTTCTCAAAGATAATCTATTTGGTGCCCAATCAAAAATGTACTTATATTGGTCCAAAAAGACCTTGGCAAGATCAGTCCATGTTTGGATCTTGGTTATTTCTGGTTCATTGTACCACCAAGCGGCTACCTCAGTCAAACTCTCTTGGAAATAGTAAATTAGGAGTTTTTCACTTTCCTCATACGTAGCCATTTTATGGTAATACGCCCAGATATGGGCCGTCAAATTTATGGTCCTATTGTACTTCTCGAACATGGGTACCTTGAACTTAGGTGAAATGATAAGGTTGGAGACTAAACCTAGAGATTTGGCATTTATGACTCTAAACTTGTCACTTCCCTTTATAGCCCCAAAGTGCTTCTCCAGTAACTGGTACTTGGTTTCATTTTTAGCTACCTCTACAGATTCTGAACCAGCTGCCTTTTCCTACTCCAATTATTTATTAAGGTCTAAGACCAAAAGTTTTATAGGTGACATCCCATATTCACACCATGACATCCCTAGAACAAATGTAGTGCCATCGCTGGATTTATATAGATGAACGGTTGGGCAGGTGGGATTAGTGTTGTTGGGTGTGGCTATTCTTGGAATAGTTCCTCTTGGAAAGGTGTTGTTCTAATGCTACAAGCGAGGTGGGTTTTGAGATTTGCTGAGCCTTTCCCAATATTAGCTACACTAACTTGCCTTTTTTTCCTTTGTTAAAGCTAATAATAGTTTCCCCAACTTGACTACTTGGACCTATAGTTCCTCATTTTTGTGTACCATTTGCTCTTAGCCCTCCTTGTACATAAGTTAGATCCTAGCTTGATGGTCATTCTCCATAATCAATGGCTTCAGTCGATCCTAATACCCCTCAAATAATAGTGAAGCCTCTTTAGAAAAATTCTTACATTGATGAGGACCATCACTCTATCCCTTCAATTTTATGTCATGAATGGATGCATGCACGCATGTATGCAAGTAAGTGCGATGTGGACGTAAACATAAGACATGAAAAGATGATGCGAACATGAAAATGTCATCATAGAGATTTACCCTTATACTATAAACATATGAGGAATAAAACATGGATTGTATGAAATGCACCATCATCGTGTCCATCATGACTCTTTGAGGGGAGAGGATCCATACAAATTAAAAATTATGCCCTGAGCCTTGTCAAGGAAATATGTAGCCAATAAGGTGAAAGTCATCTTTTATTATCGACATTATGGTGTTCCTTCATTATTGTCTTGTATCAATTGTCTCTACATGTTTAATGCAAGAAATGATCTATGTGACATGAACACGAGAAATAATAGAGCAGTAAAGGATGAATGGTGAGAACAAAATAAGGAAAGCAATTAAAATAAATCAAAAAAATCACCTTGATATTAGGCATTATGATGCCTTAGGGTGATCATAGAAGGCCACAGGTAGTGTCACTTGTTTACCTAAATATAGACTGGTGCAAATAGCATAATGACATGTCAAGTTGAAATTACCTTACAGTGTCTCATCAAGATGAAAATTAACACTCAAAAGAGTGACAGTCCACTCGTCACTATCCAATAATAGGCTATTGTCAAGCAATCGATCGAACAGCATGATGGCCCATTCGATTTAGGTTTATCCGTAACAAGATAGCATAATGCCTCTTAGGATACTACTAATGATCTAAACAATAATGTTAGCTCATCATTATCTAGTAGTTGTCAAGTGTTACGCCATCGACCAGACAGTGTAAAATTTTACCTAAGCAGGTTTTGTTCCCTAAAAGGCAATACTAGGCCTCAAAAGGGATGCTAATTGATAACACTCAAACTTTACCTCTTAAGAAGGAAAAAAAGCATTAGCTATTGATCGTATAGTATAGCGGTATGCCCCGATGGCATTATTACAATGGATGACATGATTCGGGGTAGACAATATAAGCATTGGCAACGATGTTCTCTCATCATCACCTTTGTAACAATGAATGATAAAAAAGAGTAAAAGGTCAGAAGTGTTTTGTTGAGTGTCTTATTCTCTGGGTTGATCTAGTAGCACTTCGATATGGCTCAACATGGTTTGACTCTTATGGCTAATTACATGGTGTTAGGTTGACTTTAAACTAGTTCCCAAATCACTCCTCTGGTAGGGACAGCTGAGGCACCTCAATCCTATGCCTTTCATAGGCTTGGCAGAATAGGTTCGATTTAGGTGGATGTATTTTGCTATGCTAGTACAGATAAAAAGAATACCATGAAAACATAGGTACTTTACACCTTGGAAGATATTGCTAGCCCATGGGTAAAAAAAATACCACGGAGGATAGTTAGTTCACTTCCACTTAATAAAAATGCTATTATCTTTCTAGGAAAAATACGACCAAAAGTCTAATGCGAATAGGAGTGCGAGGTGTGTCTCAGGGAAACAACAAACTTTTTGTTTTACTTTTTATTATTATCACAAAAGAATTGTTGTTTTTATTTTTTGAGTAAAAGAGAACCTTAGCAATCATGAGAAAAACAAATATACATAGAATAATGGCAAATAAACGTTATGTACAAAGATGAAGAAAATGGATTAGAACTAAATAATGACTAAAACATAGAGAAACTAAGAATCAAATAAAATTTAGCTAGTTACAGGCTTGACTCTCTAAATAAATCCCTAATGGAGTTGCCAAGCTTTCATGACCGACCACTCATGTGGCGACACTTGACTTAAAATGAAAAAAAAAGGTAAAATGGGCTCACCTTTGGGTTATCCCTTGGTGGGGATTTGGATTAGGCGTAATAAAGTGAAGGTCGAGGGGAAGGCCGTCAGATGATTCGCACATCCAACTGGTCTTGCATGGCCATTATGAAATGGCCAAAATTTAGAGTCATCACCGATCATTTTAGGCCAAGTATGACTAGATATCTATAAAAACTGGTGATTTCAACTACGAAACTTAAAATACCAATTTCATAGACTTAGTATACCAAAGTTTGTTTTTAGAAAAGGTTTAGGAGTCAATTATGCATGGGAAAAAATCAGCAACCCCCACGATGCCCAAAATTGGTATCATTTAGCCATAAATTTTTTAAGTCTCGATTTTCTTCAATTTTTTATGTGGTCATTATTTATGTGTAATTCCCTTCTTACAAAATGCAAATTTTTAAATATTAAATTTGAGACTTCATGGTAACAAGTTTAATTGATATTTCTCTATGCAACCCAAAAGGGAAAAAAAACATAGAGGGTTTAGTAAAATGATCTTCGAATTAATTTAGAAATAGATATTCTATGTCAAGCAATGGAAGGACATTGACGTAGAACATTGTCTCAGATTTCATGAAATTTGATTTTAAAATCATTGTAAAATCATGGAAAAAGGAAAGGTATTAGTAAGGCATAATGGAACATAATAAATATTGCATTAGAAATAAATACATAAAGCATAGAAAAAAAAAGGGTGGTTAGGATGTATCTCATAATTGACCTTGATTATTGAGCAATAACTGAATTGATAATTTTGAGACATGTTTGGATCAATTATTGCTTAAGGCATAAAAAATGTTTTGATAAAATGTCTTAGGAATCCTGGGAAAGAAAAAACTTAGATTTTTTATGAAGCATTGAGAAGCAAGGTTGGAATATCCCCTCGAAAAAAGAAATTTTAAGTGATTTTGAAAATCAATATTTTTAATTTATCTTGAGGAAAAAAATAGATCTTAGAATTGAAACCCAATAATTTAAATAGGAAATAAAAATTAATTTTGAAAGCCATTTAGGGTCTTGATCGAGCCTAATAGGACTCGTGTCATGGCATAAAACTTTATGAGAAAAACCTTTGAACATATTTTGGGTCATTTAAATGACTCGAAGACATGGTTTGGGAAAATCTTAGTGATTTTTTTCTTAAGTTAAAAAAATAAGCATCGCGTTATTCACCTTCCTTAATTTATTTTGAGTTGATCTGAAAGTTTCTAATGACAAGTGAGATACCATTGGAAAGGTAACTTGATGAGGAGTACTATAAAGATATTCCAAAAACCCTAGAAAACCACTTTCTAGGTGGAATTAATTTTTGAAACTAGGTTTAAGTCAGTGTTGATAGCAAATGTAAAGAAAAGGGGTGGTGAACTTGAAAAAATCACTCCGGACTCATTTGAAATCACTAAATTGCAAATAATACCTTTCAAAAAGGGCATTTCATGAACATTTCAAGAAAAATATTTTAAAAAATCCAAAAAATCATGTGATAGGTTGGGTTGCCCAAATAGAACATGAATCACTAATTCCAGGGGTTCAAGACAGTGAAGGTTTAAAAAATCATAATTCCCATGTACAGAATGATCTAGGGGCAAACGAGGTGCTATTAGAAAGATAATTCAAATTACTTTTAGGGAAAATCCTAGAAAATTTCAAAAAATCATTTGGAGTCTAAAAATAATCTTTTAAAAAGTGATCACTATGCTGCGAGTACTAAAGTAGGGATTTCTTTAGGTTTAAGGCTTTTGTGTTCATGTGTCAAGGTGTCAAACATAAGAATGTTCAATCACTAAAGTCTATGGTAGTGGGGTAACAGACCAATCTAACTTCCAAAGAGTAGGTCACCAAATCGTTCGCTATTGATGCCCTTAGGCAAAACGAAAGGCTCAAAACAAGACTTCAACCAAACATTTGAAAACACTCTTGGTTTTTATAAGGTTTAAAAGTAGAATTTGCTAGGCCTAAATAGGCCATGATTCCAAACATTTGTGCTTGATATATCCCCAAGATTGGATAAGCATTATATTGAAAACATTAAATGCATGCTAATCCTTATTGATTGGAGTTAGTATGGACTTAACTTAAGTTTTTTGAAAATAAATTTTTGCAAGCATCACAAAAGCATTTCAACAAACATATGATAAGCCGAATGAAGATATCAAACATGAGCAAACATTTAAAACAACAAGTTATCCATGCGTTTCAACAAGGAAATCATAGTAAAAATGCACCCAAAGGCATGGTCGAGATCAAAATATGCTAGGATGAGCATTTATACATGAAATGAAATGTAAAAATGAGGAAAAATGGCAAAAATGCATAAACATGAGCTGTTTTAAACTTAACAAGATATATGACATTTTTTTTCATCAAAATAACATTAAAGCAACAAGAAAGGCATTGAAATCCTAAGGCTACCACAAACAAAGTCACAATAATGCATTGGAGCCTTAATAGGGCCATGAAAACATGGAGGTTCACTATGTTGATAGAAAAACAAAATATAGAATAAAGGAAAGATGGAAAATATACCCTAATGAAGACATTAATTCTTAGTTTCTTTCTTAAGCAGTAACCAAGCAACTTTGAGCCTATTTTGTTCCTTCTCTTTGTTATAGATTAGCAAGAAAGGAATAAAAAGAAGGAGCTTTTGGTTATGGTGTCTATGAAGGATGGTTTTGAGGTAGAGATAAGGAGAATAAAAGGTTTTGGAAGAGTTTTTAGAAAGGTGCAAGAAGAGCTACGAGAATATAACTTTTTAGGAGAGCTCAAAGGTTTTTGGTGGTTGATGTAAATGTGCTATAACCTCATCAGCTAAATAAGAAAGTTAGGTTATATAGGGGCAGATTCCAAGCTCTAAAATGACCTAGCAAAAAGGGCATATAAGACTTTCGGCATGTATAACATGATGACTCATTGTACCAGTGTGAAATCTTTCAGCATTTGATTGGTTTATCTTGATTCTTGCAAGTAAAGAAAACTATACGTTAACTGATCAAATGAGTAATCTCAACTGTCCTTCATCAAATCAGATTTTCTCATGAAATGCCCTCATACCAAGCTTAATGGGCCTTTCGAAAACGTGTCAATCTAATGTCTAAAGCCCAAGAATAAAATCTACGTGATCTATATGAAGTTATGTCTGGTTTTGGATGATTTTTTAGGCCAATATTGTGACCAGATTTATGTTTAAAGGTTACAAAAGAGAAAAATGTGAAAAAAGCATGACATAGGTGAACTTTTGCTTATGCTATCGATATAACGAACTTTCTATTGATACTAAAGGCCTTTAAGTATCGATATAATGAGTCTTCTATCGATACATACTACTTTTTGTCTCCTGGTATCGATACAATAAGCATTGTGTATCATTTTCTCATACTCTGTATCGATACCAAATAACCAAAATCATGATTTTAGTTCAAAATAATCCTGTATCGATACCAGGACCTTGTGCACCGATACCATAGCCAAAATTCCTTAAAGTATCGATACACTATGGTCGAGTATCGAGACATGCTCTTTGGTATCAATTCAAGTGGTAAGATTTTAGCATTTAGATGATGTACAACCTTGTATCGATACCTCAAGCCCATGTATCGAGATATACATACGAAAATATGGATTTTTCTTATTTTTGACTCTTCAAACTCTCTTATCTCGATAATGGGAAATTGATCTGCACTTCTCTAAGTGACTTTAATGGTGCCTCAGATGATGACTTCTGATACCTTAAATGTTAGCCTAGACAAAATAAGGTGTCTATACTTTCCTCTCAAAGTTTTGTAAAAGAAAAGCCTTTGTGTCACATAACAAAGCTAAATTATTGCTTGTAAAAACAATACCATTAACATATAAAACTAAAAGTATGAACTAACTTTTATTGACCTTAAAGTATATACAGGGATCAATAATATTTTCAATGAAACCAAATAATGTCATAACATTATGAAATTTTATATACCATCAATCAGATGCAAATTTTACTTTATATGTTAATGTCTTTAATTTGCAAACCAAATTATTATTTTCAAATAAACCTTAAAGTGTAATCATGTCTCCTCTTTAATATCCTATTTAAGAAAGCTATTTAAGCATCCATTTAATGAAACTCCAAAATACGCCACAAAAGCTATGATAATTCTAATGTAATTTTTCTTAAAAACTTGAGAGAAGTTTTCGTAATAATTAAAACCTCTCTTTGAGTGAAATCTTTGGTCACAAGTTTAATGTTGTATTGTTAAACATTATTTAATGGTAATTCAACATGTTCCCAGACTTGATTATTAGCCATTGATTTAATCTTTTTCATCATAGCTTGATGTTAGAGAATAGAATTTCACTAGCCATGGCTTGTGAAAACAAGATCATCTTTAAATCCAATATCAAAATCAGACTCTTGTAGATATATTGCTAAGTCATAGAAATAGTCAACTTTTCTTCTTTTGTTGGATTTTCTTAATCTGATGTCTCTTGTAAATTTCCAATAGCATGCTATATAGTTGATTTAATTGTATAGTTAATTTTGTAAAGTTGTTTTGAAAAACAATCAAGATTTTACAAGAGATTCTTCTAATTTAATTCCTTCTTTAATATTAATTTTACAAGAAAGGCCTCTTCCACTGGACTTTTGATCCTCAAGAAACTTAGCATTTCTATTTCAAAGACTTTAAGTGAATGTGAGTGACAATCGAATCTATAACACTTTGAGTTAACTACTTAGCTTGTAACCATAAACTATTCTTGGATTTAGTTTCCTTATATTGACGTCAGACTTTAACTAAATAACCCCAAGTTCATAAATGTCCTATATTAGACTTTCAACTGTTACATAATTCAAAAGAAGTTTTAGAAATTGTAGACATCTAGTTTTCTCCAAGCATTCATGTAAGCATCTTGGGGTATCATAAAGGCTAAAATACGTAAGCATGAATCCATTTCTTATTATTCCTAGCTAAGGTAAGGTGTTTAGTAAGTCAAAGGTAAGCAAAACACACATTTTTCATTGAATATTCACTATCATGGTGTATCGATATAAGAGCTGTCATGTCACTAAATTTAAAATTATGAGATTGTATCAATACTTGAAGCAAATGTACAAATACATTCACAAGATGTATCGATACATTTCTTATTTTATCTACACAAGGCTTTGCAGTAGTTAAAGTTGCATTCTAGGACCAAAATATATTGATACGCATCTAAATGTATCAATACATTCATTTATATATTGATAGATTTTGGGTTTGTATTGACAAAATAACTAAATATCGATGCAATTCTCAAATGTATATTCAGGCATTTTGCTGATTCATGGCATTTTTCTCCACTTGCACCATTGATCCAAAACATGGGCTTAGCCACTTTTTTTGTTCTAAAATTATTTAAATTCATGTCAAGCCTTGCTTAAATTATTTAATTTATTTTAGGCTTATTAGGTTGGATTAATGTGAATTTTAGAGGCCTATTTAGCTTGGAAAATGGGACATTTCTTGGCACAATTTGATATAAAAAGGGGTATTATGGAGCTTTTACAATTACTTGGCACTCAAGCTTGGTAAATGGGACATTTCTTGGCAAGATTGAAAGAACATTACTATTAATTGTGACTAGATGTGTTCATGGGCTGAGTCAGGCCAGGTTCAGGCCGAGCTTAAGCATATTATTAATATTAAACATCTTTGCGCAAGCCCGGCCTAGCCTGAAATATAGGCATTGAATTTTGCCCAAGCTCATCTATATTTGTAAATCGATAGTCCAAGCTCATTTAAGCCTGCTCATATTATATTTTCTATAATTTATTTTTAAAAATATATATTTTTTTTAAATTTAATATGTATTAATTTAATATTTTTCATTTATGAAATTCAAAATATAAATAATATAATCTAGTTTTTAATGTTTACACTATAATATTACATATATGCATTTTTTATATAATAAAAATTATATAATAGATGGAATATAAAATTAATATATATTATGTAATACTAAACTAGACTAGGTCGAGCTCGAGCCTTCAAAGTTAGAGCTAAGGCCCAGCCTATTTTTTAACCAAGTCTATCTTTTTTACCGAAGCCCATTTTTTTACCTTAATATTTTTGTCCGAAGCCTTTCAAATATAGGACATACCTTCGGGCTTGGATAGGTAGCTTGGCCCTTGAACATGTCCACTTGTGACTCATTATTTTCTAAGAAACAAAATCCAAAATTAACCCCTTTATAACCTAATCCTATTAGTTGAATGGCCTTCCTTTATAAGCCAAATTTTGGATTTGAAACATCACATATTCAGCCCCTTCCCATAAACTTTTTTATTGTTGTTAGTCATATCGGAAAGAAATTAAAAAAGAGGCTCATAAAAGCTTTGTTTAATCGAAAGAAAGGAAAAAAAAAGAAGGGTTTAAACAAGGTTTTCAAGGAGTATATCTTCTCATCACCTTTTTAATATTTTATTATTTCATTTCATCAAAATGTCATTTTGTGAGCAATGTTCATGCAATCATGTCTTTTTCTTAGGATACATGCTTTTTCCTAATGATATTTGATCTAACCTTGCTCTTGATGATGATGTTTTCATGGTATTTTGGTGATGAAAACCCCTCCCATTTTCCCATTTTTGGTTTAGCTAGCACGTGTAGCACTACATGAAATATTGTTACTTCATATCATCTCGAGATCTATGTTGTTTTATGCTTATTTTACATATCTATGTGCCATCCATATCATTGTTTGCATTTTGAGTATGATTTGCATGTTTAAATGTCATATTGTGCAAGTTTACTTATGCCTTTGATGTTTGATGCCTTGGATATGCTTTTTAGTTTATGAAGTGCTTGTGATAATGCTTGTTTGAAGTGCCTTATGTTGTTTTTGAAAAACAACCCCGAAGATAGATCAAGATTAACCTAAATAATAAGATTAATCTAGGCCATTATCTTATATGCTTTGATTCATGGGGCTAAATAAACACTATTTTTGAAGTCATAAAAATATAAGTTTGCCATCCATTTGATAACATGCTTTGATCTTGAGCCTTGTGGATATTATTGCTAATGGCATGGTTAATAGGTGCTTTATCACCCCCTTGTTTAGGACTTTAGAATGGGCCTGTGAAGCCACTATAATGGACTCCTAGTGTCGGACTACGCAAATCGAGTCTAAGAAAATCCAAATTTGAAAAATACTCTATTTTATTTATAGGCAGCAGCTTAACCCAACTTTTAAAATAATTTTTGAAATCAAAATGATTTTCTGAAATATTCCAATATTTTTTGCTTAAGGGGCATTCAGTTAACTTTCCAATGAGCTTTAGTTTGCCCTTAGATGAGCTTGGATGAGGGAGTTGTGATTTTTCAGACATATGTTATCTAGAACCCCTAAACTCGCAATCAGACTTCATTACAAGCAATTTTTTGCACCAAAAATGATTTTTCTTGATTTTTTAAGTTTTTACATTAAGATAAAAGAAATTCTCTCTCCAGAAATGTATCTTTTATAACTTTTCAAGTTTGAAGAAATCCAAGATAATTTTTTTAAATTTGTTGCACTGCTCCCTTGCATTTGCTATTATGCTTAATCGTGTCTGAATTTAAAAATTATTTCATCCTAATTTTTTATGATTTTTGAAATATTTTTATATAAAACCTCATCGAGTTACATTTCCACCACTATCTCATTTACCACTTAAAACCTTCGAATGACCCAAAATAAAATCGAAAAGTTGGTTAGTGTATTCCTATCCCTTGTTTTTAGCCTTAGCTTAATTTAAGTATTTTTCCTAAGTCACCTTTTCGAGGCATTTGATGCCTCAAAATGAGTCCAATCAGTACCAAGCAGATTCTTAAGTCACCTACAAGTCCCACTAAGCTCAGATCTAGGCACAATCATTTAAAGAAAGAATCAATTTAAATTTTTTCACAAATTCCTTAGTTTTAACCTAAAATTCCCCGTTGTATCAAAAATACCCAAAAATACCTTATTTTCCAAAAATTGCCAATTTTTTCTTCAATATGGGTTTTTAAACCTTGTATTTCAAAATTTCACCTTAAATCAAAATTTTATCTCTCCTAGATTCTCTCAATTTTTTTGAGCAAACCTAGGTTTTCATGCCCCAATCATCCTACGAATGCAAGCGCACCTTTAAGCTTTTAATTGGTTATTCCTAGATAATTGATGACAACTACAAGATACATCTTGACCGACCTTTCTTTTCATGCTTTGTGTTTTATTTTTATGCAATCTTTACTATAATTTTTTATATCAGTGACACTTCTCACATTCATAATTTTAAATCAAAATTTTTAAAATCATCAAGCCAATGTTTTGTGCCAGTATCCCTCCAGTGCTTGATATAGAACATCATTTTTTACTCAGATCCAAAGATTATTTTATCAAAAAGTAAATGTTTGTTAACTTTCTAGGATACATTAAGGGATTCAAATTTATTACCAAAATTTGAATTTATTATTTTCAAAAGTTCATCAGAAAAAAAAAGATTATACAAAAATAATGATAACATAAAAATTAAAAAAAAATCAAAATCGAGATAATCTATGGCTAGATGGTATCGATTCAGGGCATTTTGGGATGCTAATCCTTCACCACACATAATTGACTTTCGAACCCGCTTACCAAACTCTGGTTCATATAGACCATAAAATAAGTCCTTTAAGTTTCATGACTCTAAAGAATCAGTTTTAATTAGTGTCTGATTATACCTAGTCCAAATTATTGGTAGTGACTTTAATTTTTTAGTCACTTTGTAGTGGCCATCCAAGGTTAGTTGGGCAAGCGATTTATCTGATGACCTTCCTAACCAAAATATGAAAAACATTTTTTTTTCTCACCATATCATGCCTAAAATCCTACTGAAGATTATTTTTAAGTTGGGTGCACACCTGTGAAGATGGTATGTGACAATAGAAATTTATTTAGTTAGAATTGTAGTTAAGACACAAATAATGGTTTTTTTAAGCCATCACTCTATAAACTTAGGGGAAAATCGTACACGCTACTTTGTAAGCTAATTGGTTTGCTTTTCTTTAATTTAGCTAAAGCAAGTGTCAAGCTTAGTATCATTTATCAATCTTTCGATTCCTTGGATGAGGATAGAAATACCTTTTTATCCCATCACTTAGAGGAGTTTTCATTTATAGCACATCTTTTAATGCCAAAAAATTTATGCATAGTTTAACAATCTATTTTCATAATCAAGATCCAAATTAATTTTACATAATTGATCAATAATACAAAAAGAAAAAACCAACTGAAACATTATCCTTTGAAATTTCAATAATAGAATTTTTAAACTTAAGTTACAAACTAAATTTTCTAACTTAGGAATGAAAACCAAATTTCATAAAAAATGGAAGAAAAAAAAATTCTTCAACGTTTAATATATATCATGATTTTAAAATGATCTTAAACATTATTAATCCTTGCACCTGAGAATGCAAACAATTTTTTAGAGTAAATATTTCTCTCTTTCTGTAGGTTCTTTTAGCTTTAGGAAGCCTTACATAGTAGTAGAGATATGATTCACTGATCTTGAGTTTAAATATCATGTATTATGAGGAACATTAAAAAAATTCATAAAATACACAGGAAATAAGTTTAGCCTTCTTTTCAACCGCATTTATACTTTAGGCAATCTTTCTTTATGTGTCTAATTTTTCTTAGGCAACTATTCTTATTCTTTAAGTTCTCTTCTTCTTGAACAAACATAGTTAAAAATTCATTAATAGATCATTCTAATTTCTTTATGTTTTGAATGGTCCATGTACACTCATAAGAAAGTGTTAAATATATAAGTGATAAGACATGACTCAGAAAACTCAATTTTAAAAACTTATGTTGAGTAATAATCTCTCATAAATCTTTTAATGTGCTCACAATGCTTTTTAGAAGTCTTATGCTTTATTCTTGAAAGCTTCTTTGCTAAGGTGGTGGCCAAAGCCTTATTAGATTTAATAAATTAATCTTTCATGGCTTTCAAGTAATCATTGACATTATCATAATTGTAGGTAAATGCCTAAGAGCTAATCAGAGTAGACAAGAGATATGTAGTCAATAATGCCAATCGGTCACTATACTTGATTGATACAAGGTTTTTCTTCATGTTAGTAAGATAATAATAATTATTAAGTATTAATTAGATGTATCTTAAGGATATATACGACCTTGTAAGGGATTATAAGCGTATTACAATTATAGGATTCTATAAGCATCAAAGCAATATTTTCAAATCATGTTTTTGGTTAATGTATTGCTAAAATTGCGCATTGGCAATGCTTAGAGACTAGAATATGTTAAGCCATTTTGTTTGCAAAAAGCATACAACCAGATCTCATGTGGTTAAAGTATTCTGATACTTATGATAGCATATTGTGCTTATTAGAGAACAAGTTCACTCACCATGACACATTGTTAGAACTATATTTGGTATTGACCTTAAGTCTCTATGAAAATTTTCTTATTGTAGTCATGTAAATGGTTTTCTAACTTGTGATTCTAGGTCATCTTGTATGGGGAATGTCATGCTTTCATTTCATCATGAATAGGTCCCAATAAAGATGTTTACGATAGGGTCATTTTAAGTATTACATGAGCCATAAGAATGTGGATAAGTGATCTAAAAATGATTCATCACTACAAATGACATCGAGGATATGTCTCATATATTCTTAGCTATGGTTAGCTGGATAAAGTCTTTGGCCAAAGCATAATGAATTTTGGAGAAATTGTTTCTTTGAATTCATATTGTTAAACATAAGCTGTAAGAACTGACACCGATTATTAACATAAGTAGACACTACATTATGCTCTTTCTTAATCAGCTTATTTGGTGAAAATACCAAATTAGACTATAGGTTGGCTCCGAAAAGGTTTCAAAAATGTTACCTTGACTTTTTAGCATTTGGGAGGTCAAGATTAGATGCTAGATCCTGCTTTTGATCTATGGTTATGAATCATGAGCTATGTGTAAAAATGTAAATTATGATTTATGCTCATTGCTAACATGTTGAAGACCTAACGGGTCATACATAATAGGATGGATTTGTTGAATTAAACTTTGATTTAATAAAGTTGGACTTAATTAAATAAAAGTTAAATATGGATGACTTAATTGAACAAGTTCAATTGTAGAATTATTATGACATAAATTAGACTTTTAACATCCAAATTAAGATATCCAAAATATTACAATATGGATAAGAATGTCTTATTAAGACATTTAAACGTAGAGATGTCATAAGTGTATCTCAGCCAAATTGGTTTTTCCTAATGTTAAAAAGTTTCACATGGGTAAAGAGTTCAATTGAAAATAAAATTCTTCTCTCTTCATTTATGTGTTCATAAATCATGCCTTGTTAAGTGTTTAGGTTGAATTGAATATTATTGGACAATGTTCTAATTGAAGGAGGAAATTAATTAGTACAATGGTTTGCCTAAGCAAAAAGTTCAATTATGAATTGAACTCTAGCATTTAAGATCCTATCTTAGCCGAAATAGTAAGCGGGATTGAAGAATTGGTAGTGAACCAAAACTCCAGGACTTACATAAGCATGGTTGATTATGCACATAATTCAGCCATTTACACTAACAGTTAGTGTTATGATCAAACCACTATGCCTTGAGATGAAAAAATTCCATCTCATATGAAGTGTTTGATCTTGCAATAAAATTCTCCTTGCTAATTATTTAAGGCTGGCTGAACATGATGAGGTTAATGTGGAAAATTCATTAAAAATACTAAGTCTTAAAGAGAGAGAAAATTAAGTTTTTCTTATAGAGAAAACAAAAAACATCATTCGACCAAGAAAACTTTCCTTGGAGCCATGCCTTGCGCATTATTCTCCTTTTATTTTCTTTGTTTTACCAAACAAAGAAAACAAAGAAACCTTTTGATTTTGACAAAGGCCATCCAACTAGCATTGAAGAAATCTTTTGAGTCTTGAGAAGATTCCAACAATCATGATTAATTCAATGTTTGTGAAATTTAAAATCACCATATGTAATTCATAATCTAATGATCCGGTGGGAATTTGACTATTTATGTGTTATTAATTTCTTTGCATTTACTATTAATTTTATTATGCTATGCCTAAATTTTTTGAGCATAAGATTGATTTCCTTTTAACTATTGGAATGAAACCTCAAATGTGCTTATAGATATAGGATTTGGTGTGCTTTAATGGTTAGATTGTTCCCATTTTACATACAAATCCTCTTTCCCTTAAAGACAAGTTTGTCCACTTGAAGTGCACCAAATCAAGATCCTTGCACTAAAAAATAGCTCAATTTTCTCTTTTCATTTAGAAAAATTTTTATCACCAATTTACTTGAATTTATAAGAGCTTTATTTATCAACATAGTAGAAATAATTGCAAAATCCAAGACATAAGTATGCCGTGAAATAATTCGTTATTTTAAGGAAATCGCCTTTATAGTAAATTCAAGCCTTCCTATGAGCATAGGCATCATGCATATAAATTTACATAATTTATGATACAGAATAACTAAAACACAAAAAATAAATATTCAAACTTATGGGCCTAAGAAAATTTACTTTTCATGGAATCTTATTTTATTGCTTTAATCACTTTACAAAATTAGTTACCTCTTTAAGGGGCAAATAACCAATTTTTATAAAATAATATTTTGGTCAAATTTCATTTTTTTATTTAATTAAATAAAATTTTATTTTAAAATAACATTAATTTTATCTAGATCAATAAATTTAAGATGTTGTGACTATTATCATGTTAGTGATTTAAATTTTTAATAATGATATCCAACATATAAGTAAAAATCTATTGCATATCATAAATAATTCCATATTAATGTCATTTTTTGTATACCATTGTTTAAATAAAACTTTATTTTAATAACTAATGATTTATCTAAATCAACTAACTTTCAACATTATGGCTACTCTCAAGTTAATAATTCAGAATTTTAATAATGACATCAACCATATATGCATAAAATTTGTTATGAAGTGATTACAGTGGAACATAATGTTATATAATGTTAACGTGTTGGAAGCATATCATAAATAATTATAAACTAATGCTATTTTTCATGTGTAGTTATTTAAAAAAAATTTTATTTTAAATCACTACTAATTTTATCTATATCAATCAATTTAAGATGTTGTGGATACTATTATGTTAGTGATTTAGAACTTTAATAATGGTATAATATATACATATCATAAATAATTACATACATGATTTAATATCATATAAAAGTACACCCAAGATCAATCATCATATACTAAATAAATAAATAAATGTCATGGCATGTAATTGTAAATACTCCAATTAAAATTGAAATGCCAAAATTAATAAAATAATTTTTTACTAAATAAATTCAATTATGTACCTGGCTAAAAGTACATAAATATTAAAAATTTTATAAGGAGAGTCCATATTATCAATAAAATTCCAGCATGTCAAAATATATTACTAAGAAATAAAATTTCAAAATATATGTACATAAAATATTTCAATCATTTAATTATTAAACAAGATTGTCAAAAAAAATTAATCAATAAATCAGAAATACTTTATGCCATTATTAAATTTTAAAAAATTATTAAATAATTCAACGTAAAATTATCAAACTAATAAAACATATAATGTCAAAAATAACATATAAATGAGGTCACACTGGTGAATTTATTAATTATATCATGATTTATTGATTAGGTACTATTCATCTAGTTAGCATTGTTCACTAACTTGGTGCAGTTCATCTTTTACCTCTTGTTAGGTTTCCCTAACACATTCTGTTTATATTTTGGGTTTTTTTTATTCTACATGGTTTTCATTGATTTTTAATGCAATTAAACCCTTTAATGTTCGTTTAACATATATATATATTTACAAAGTTTTAAATTGCAACAAAATAGCATAAATCAAGATAAATTTATTAAAAACTTTAAAGTTCATACCAATCAAGACCTGTTTACAATGTTGATTTTTTTTTTCTTTCAAATATTTTATGATATCATTGCTTTTTCATGCAATTAAAAACTTTATAACATTATTCCATCAATACTTTATAGAACCCACCGTATCAATTGAATTCAAAAATGGAAAAACAAATAGTTTTTCTTACTTTTGTATCATTTGAATTTTACATGGTTTTCTTAGTTTCAATACAATCTTATACTTCCAAACATTAACAAAAGTATTGATTTATTAAAGCCACAAAATAATTTTGATTGAAATAAAAAATTCGAGATCAATTTAATCAAAATGATTTTGGATTAATAATCATATAAAAAAGAAATAAAACCATAATGCTGTAATAAATCAATAAATTCTTTGAAAATGTTTACAACAAAATATAAGCGAGACTTTATAATACGAAGAACATAGTTAGAGAACCTGACTGAAATACCATAAAAGGGTTCTTTTTAATGGGATGAGGAAACATTGCAAATCCATAAAACAATCTATAATAGAAAGATGGCAGAGAGAAAAATTGGAGCAGATTCTAAAAAACAAGTGCAGTGGTAGGAGGTAATGATGAAGGCTGTATGTGGTAGAGGGTGGTGAAAGTTACATGGTTGGAGGATTTTAGAGGAAAAAGTTGCAAAAAATTCTTTATAGCGAAGAAATTACTCACAATTGCCAAAAAATCCTAAATAAAACTTTAGGATCCCTATTTATAGCCTTTCCCAGGGAAGTTACTAGAGTGGTTACTAGGAAGAGAGATGAAGGTTATCAAAGTAGTTAGTTGATGTGGTTATGGAAAGTTACTCTTTTAGGAATGTTTCGATAATATAGGTTGGACATTAGTTATAGGACAACATGCTTATATGAATGTATTGCTTGTTCAACGAAAAAAAGGGATAGCACTTGTATTCGAAGGAAATGTTAAGAAATGAACTTCTTAACAATTTTTATATCTGAGCTTTCAAGCAATACTCTCTAAAACATCTCAAATATTGAGAAAACTTAAGAATCTTACCGACCTTCCAGGGTTAACTCCACGGTCTTTATTACGTGGCAGTCATCGTGCCAAAAAACATTACTATGAAGAATTATCATTGCCAAAAAGTGCTATGCCAATGTATCTCTGCTAGAGTACCTGTGCCAAAGTAACTGTGTCAAAATACTTCTACCAAAGTATTTGTGCTAAAGTATCTTTACTAAGGTTCCTATACCAAAGTACCTATATCATTTGTTATTGACCGCAAACAAATATCTACATTTTGCCCCTTGCATAAGAATTTTCTTTTTGAAAGAAGAGATTTTCATGATTTGAATAATATAAAATATATATAATTTTTTAAAAGAACACATGAATGATATTTTTTTTTGTTCAAGTCAATATATTCAAAAGATGAAAGCATGAATTAATTAATATCTATAAAAAATGGCTAATTAATAATAATAATAATAATAATAATAATAACTTGATGAACACTTACATGAATATAAATGGTAAATGAATATTGAAATAAAAAGAATATATCTATGTACAACATTTTATCGCTATTGAGAGTAATTTATTTTAATTTAATGGCGAATGAATGATTTGATTTAAAACAAAAAAACTATGTGCATATTCAGCAGTTACGCATAGATGAATAACATAAAAGAATAAATACATGGTGATGTATTACTTGATGCATGGTGGCATAAAAGAATAGATGGGAAATAAATGCATGATGGTGTAAAAGAAAAATTGATGTGAAAAAACAATATTTTAATCTATTAATGCAAATATGCAAAATAAAACCTTCTACATGATCAGAAGAATACATTGTAATCATGTTAGTGAGAAGAAAGCATTTGAAATACGATTATTAAAGGATAATAAAAGTAAAAAAGAAAAAAAGAAAGAACTAAAGAGCAAAAGAATAGGATAATAAATACTTGATAGCTAATAGTGCATATTTATGGAGTGGAGAAAAAGAAAAAAATTCTCAAGCATTAAAAAATAGACAAATAATAAATAAGATATTTATAATATGAAAACATTATAAACTCACAATATTTATATAAAATTTTCAAACCCTTGCATGATAAAGTGGAAAAGAATAATATAAAACAAATAAATTATTCAATTTAAGATAATGCTAAATGATGCATTCATTGAAATTAAATATTACTTTATTATAAAAAAATAGAATAAAAACAAAATAAATTTATTATAATACATTTGATGGCATCAAAATAGATATTTATATTTATATATAGGCTTGATATGAGAATATAAAAATAGATATAAAGGAAAGATATAATATAATTACGTTAGCTAGAAAGAAAGAAAGCAATTGAAATTATGAAATACGATTGATTATTTAACGAAATAAAATGCCAAAACCAAATAAAGAGTCTATCAAGGCATAGAAACAATAAATGCATGATGGACGATGGCACGTACTAGTGGAAGTAGAGAAAAGAAAGTTTCGTGTTTTGTACTTGTAGTCAGAGCATACCAGCACTAGTAACCTTACGGCAATACTCTAGCATTATTTATTATCTGCGAGACATTATCTTACGACCTATTACCAGTAGGGTATTATTTTATGAAGTATTATTTCTTAAGTTATTATTTGTGAGGTATAATCTGTGAGACATTATCTCGCGAGCTATTGTCTAGCAAGATATTATCCAAAAGATAATAACTCACAAAATATTACTTGTAAGGTAATAACTTGTTATAACTATTATAGTTAGTCGAAAGGACTCCCATGAAGCCAAAAAATTATCTTTGTGGGGCTATCTAGCACATTTTCAGAGATTTAACCTTCAACAATAAAATGAATTTAGCCTTTAGCTAAAACCAATACTCTGCAACTTGGATTGAAAGCATGCAAAAATACCACATCAAATTTAAGAAATTCTTATGAAATTTTTTTAAATGAAACATGAAGTAAATTTTTTTCAATGAATATTATATTATTTTTAAAAAATTGATAACCTTGTTCCCTTTTAACGAACAAAAATGATATATTGTAAATATTTTGTTGAATTTCAACTTGCCATAAATTTATTTTTTTTATAATTTCATGAGTGATGAAAATGAAAAAGAAAAAAAAAATCTTTTGCTATATTCCAATGAATCATGTATAGGAATAATAATAATAAATAAAATAATTTCTATATTTGCATATAAGTCTATCTAAAATACGAAGGCATAAAGGAGACATGATTATGCAATCATATGACAAAAAGAATAAGTATTTACACTTTGCAAATGAAAAAAAGGCATTAATAGCATAGCATACCTCAACGATATTATTTTACACGACACAACTTGCAATATTATCTCATGAGGTACTGGCTTCTTTTTTGTGTTATTTTCATAGTATTTTCATTCTCTTACCATGGCGAAGACTTTGAACCCACATAAGCAATTTATGTCACTGTGTTGCAAGAGAGCAAATAAGGCTGAGCATTGCTAATAAGCTATGCCATATACTTCTAATGGGAGAGAATTTCATGATTTGTCCAACGTAGGACTTATCTTCCACATGCTTGTCTATAATCTAGACTATACTTGTATTTTACACGAGAGAATATTGTCAGTGTTATTTACACTCGATCTTTTGTGTGAAGTTTTCTTGTATGATAACCAACATAGCTAATCATTAATAAAAGATTGAAATAAAACGTCAAAACAAGTATACTATAATAACATGATACTTCATTTGCGCAATGTTAGGAACGTATAGGTCTTAGCATATGTTTAAGAAGCATATTATATTTGAAGAATGAAAACTTTGTATGAATGGTGATTGGGACCATTAATAAAGATTAAAATAAAACGTAAGAACAAGAATGCCATAATAACATGATACTTGGTGTAAACAATGATAGGAACTTGCAGTTCTTGGCTTATGTGTAAGGAACATGTTATATTTGAATGAAAGCATTATTGTGAGTAGAAATTAACTCAAACTTTTGCAAAAGCTTTTATATATAGGAGTAACAAGACTAACGCATAAGATGGCAATGGTCAACCTCTTTATTGGTAGAATTTATATGCGGGAGAATCACAAAAGTGTCAAATGAGACCACAACATTTGACTTCTCTTTTAGGGAAACTCGTATATAGGATAGTGACAAAAGTAGTGCATAAGACCACAATGGTCGACTTCTCCATTACAAAAACTTATGAATTGGAGATTGACAGAAGTGGCGTTGGAGACCACAACGATCGACTTCTTCATTGCTAGCACTTGTATGTAGGAAAGTACTTCTCTATTAAGAGTACTTTTGTTAAGGAGAGTGGTGGAAGTGGTGCACGGTACCACAATGGTTGACTTCCCCATTAAAAGAACTTATACATGGGAGAGTAACAAAAGTGGCACATAAGACCACAACGGCCAACTTCTTCATTAAGAGTACTTGTGTTAGGGAGAGAAACAGAAGTGATGTACAGGACCACAATGGTCAACTTTTCGATTGGAGAAACTTGTATATAAGAGAGTGATGGAAATGTTGTATAGAACCATAATGCCTGACTTCTCCATTAAACATACTTGTATTAGGGAGAGTGACAAAAATGGTGCACAGGACCACAACGATCGACTTCTTCATTGGAAAAATTAGTATATAAGAGAGTAACGTAAATGGCATATGAGACCATAATAGTTGACTTTTCCTTTATGTGAAATTTGTATAAAATGTGACAAAAGTGGCATATGAGGCCACAATGGTCTACCACTCTATTATAAAATAAGTTAATGCTATGAAGGAGCCAAACTCTATTTCCTCAGTGTTGTGGAGAATAATTAATCCAATTAGTCATGTATCATATACATACAAAGCGAAGCAGGAATTAAAATTTGCAAAGATATATTTAAATATCAATAGAGAACTATTTCCAAATACATGTGAACAATACTAACAACAATTACTTCACTAAATTTTTATACACACCTTTTTATTAACATTTACTTGTTCTTCATCTTTCCATGGTAAATTTTCCTTAGAACATTGCATTTCTTTATAGGATGACCTAGAGTTATATGGAAATGACAATACATAGGACTTGTTTTTTCTCCATTTGTATGTTTACACTCAACACTAGTAGATGCACACTACCTTCATTTACCTATTTATTCAAGAGATTAAAAACTTTTTCTATAGAGCATGGAAATGGCACTAAGGAGACCTTTTCATCATAGTTAAGTTTGAATTTCTTATGTGATTTCTCTTTATTTACAACTAAGAAGCTACTCTTTCTTTGGCGAAAGTGATAGATTTGTTTCTTATTCCTCGTGATAGTATTATTGGTTCTCCTTACAGCCTTCACCAAACTAGAAAAAGAAGGTAGTGATAAATTTTATAAATAAAGTTGAAATTCATCAAACATTCCCTGGATGCACATTTTAACAAATTCTTTCTCATCATGTGCTTCTTATATATTTAATAACTTTTCCCTAAAGTGTTAGATGTAATCCATGACATCTTTGGCCTTTGATATTCCCTACCCAAGTCAATAAGATTGACTTTCTTTTGAGAAAAATTTCTCATCAAATATCCTATACATCTGACTCCAAGACTTTTTGGAGCCAAGAATAAAGTTGACATACCTAGTGTAGATTTTTTCAGTGAGAAACTTAGAAAACTCTTTCAACTTCAGATCATCATCCAAACCTGCTACTCCAATAGTTTCCATAAACTTCATCACATGTTCACGAGCATCACCTATCTTGCCATTAAATTGTTTGAACTTAGGACTAGTATAGTCCTTAGGATATGGTTTCATAGTTATGCGAGCAGTATATGGCGACTTAAGATCAAACTCAGAAAAACTCAAATGTTTATTCTTCTCCTCAAGTAACCTTTCAAGCTCTTCTCTAATACCCAAGTCATGATTATTGGATAGGGGAACAATGGTGGAAGTATTAGCATGTAAGGTGTCAGCCATGCCAAGATTTCTATGAAGACTAGTTAAGGAATTAATGGCCAAGGTATTTGCTACACTGAGGTTTCTAGTAGATGCAGGGTTAGCATCATCAGATTTGTTTTCTCCATTTCCATTTGTAAAAGGTGTAACTCCAATATAGGTGTTTCTGTTTTCATTGTTCATTGCTAAAGCTTAGGATGTAGTGGCATAAGAGAAACGTGAACTGAGAGATGGTCTCCATCATTTTCTTGTTGTTTTCGTCTAACATTTTCATTCTTTCCTCATTAGCTTTCATAATTTTCATCAGGTCATGGATGTAAGATGAAATTGGTGCACTTTGATTTCTAGTAGAGTCTTTCATGTTTTTCGATGAAATAAATTAGAAAAAACTTTACTCAATGCAATTGCTCCTCCTCACTGGAGTCACCAACATGTAGAGAGTTCTTTTTAATCAGATAAGGAAACGTTGCAAATCAATAAAAGAGGACTTAATAGAGAGATAGATAAAGGAAAATTGGAGTAGACCCTGAAAAACAAGTACAGTGGTAGGTGGTAATGATGAAGGTTGTGAGTGGCTAAGGCTAGTGAAAGTTATGGTGGTTATAGGATTTTAGAGCAAAAAGTTTCAGAGAATTCTTTAAAGCTTTACAATCCTAAATAAAGCTTTACAATCCTTATTTATAGCCTCTTCAAAAAAACTTACCAAAGTAGTTACTAGAAAAAGAGATGAAAATTACAAAAGTAGTGGGTTGAGGTCATTATAGGAAGTTAATCTTTTAAGGATGTTTCGGTAATATAAGGTGAACATTGATTATATGATAGCATGCTTACGAATGTACTGCCTGTTCAATGAAAAATGGGTAGCACTTGTATTGCATGGCAATTGTTGTACCAAATAACACTATTGCGAAGAATTGTCATTGCCAAGAAGTGCTATGCCAAATTACTTCTGCCAAAGTACCTCTGACAAAATAACCATGTCAAAGTACCTCTGTAAAGATACCTATGCCGAAATAACTATTCTAAAGTACTTCTATCAAAGTACCTATGTTAAAGTATCTTTACCAAAATTCATGTGCCAAAGTACATGCATCATTATGTTATCGACCAAAAATAGATAGATACAAGCATATAAAAGAATTAGAAAGACAAAAACAACTTTAAGCGTACCTTCGATCCATGGTTGTTCAAGAAACGATCCTACTACAATCACACAAAAAATTATCTCACTTGATAAGTGTTTTCTAATCTATTTCTATTTTCTATAATTACTTTGTGATAGTTTTATAAGCAAGATATATAACTAGATTAAAGATTTATTCTTCACATCTAATTAGAGTCAAATGCTAGCATTAAGAATAGTTTAAGTCTAATATTACTACAGTAAGTTGAATAAAATTGACTTAAAAAATATCAGTTAAATAATAATTAGATATTTATTTGACTCACTAAATTATCGTGGATTAAATTACTTTACAACATGATACTGCAAAGACAGACCATTGGCTTGCACGTCTCCCAGCCCTTTTCCCTGTTTGCCAAACATACGGCAGAAATGAAACTAAAAAGTGGTAAAAAGCAGAGAAGTTGGTGATAAAACCAAAGCCAGACAGCCTTAAAAACCCCTTCACTATCTTGTACAAATCGTCTTCTCAGTTTACAGCCATCAAAGCCAACTCCTTTTCTCCTTCTATTTTTCCCATTGCCATCTGCACTACCTCAAACTACTGATCATTTATACTTACAGTGAGTCCTGTTATAAGCTTATTCAAGTTGTCTTTCGACATCCAGTCCCGATCCAAAATGTCTGCCGGAATTTTTGCAGCTCCAGTCGCTGTTTCTGGCTATGTTGGCTTGAAAACCAATGTTCCAAAGCTGTTCCCTGGTAAAGATTCCGTTGCATGGAGCAGGAAAACTGTCTCCAATGGTTCAAGATCTCACTGCATGAAGGTACTGGCTGTCTGTGATCAGAGCAAAATATCTGGAAACTGCTCAACTTCTGATCTTATGTGTTAAAGCTGATTTCTAATGTGTAGTTGCGTTTTGATTTAACAGACATGGAATCCAATCAATAACAGGAAGTTTGAAACGCTCTCTTACCTTCCACCTTTGTCAGATGACTCGATTGCAAAGCAAATTGACTACATGATTAAAAAGGGTTGGATTCCTTGCCTTGAATTTGATGAGGTAATACTAATAATACCAACTATATATGTTCCACTTACAGCTGCAATGTTCAAATAGAAACTTCTTTGTATTCCATAAATCACTGATTAAATTTTATTTTGAGTAAATTTTAAATTTTAATCTGCATGCATCTTAGTCCCAGATGCACATTGTTTTAGCCACTTACTACCATCAAATTAATATTTAAAAATGGCTTTCCCTTAAAAAAAAAAAAAAATAGGTGGGGGTTGTGCAGAGGGAGAATAGCAGAATTCCAGGGTACTATGATGGGAGGTATTGGACACTTTGGAAGCTGCCAATGTTTGGGTGCAATGACTCATCTCAAGTCCTGAATGAAATTAGCGAGTGCAAAAAGGCATACCCAAATGCCTATATCCGCTGCCTGGCATTTGACAATAAGAAGACGCAGGCTCAGTGCATGGCCTTTGTCATCCAAAAGCCTACCACCACCACCACCATCGGCAACAACAACTGACCACAATTGGGTTTTCCAAAAATCTGTGTGTTAGAGCTTTTCGACTATTTCCCATTTACTTTTGTTTATTAATAAAATATATGATCCCTCTTTTGCTGTCTTTTTCATTTCCTATGGATTGCAATAAGACGGTAGGTGAAGATAAAAACAGTGGCTTGGCTTTGTTTTGTTTGTTTTTGTGAAGTTACTAAATATGTTTTTAATAAAATAATAATTATAATAATAATAATAAGAACAGTAATGGGTTAATTAAAAAGTAGCAACAGACTTGTCCTTGAGACATTTGATTAGCACATGGTTTTGGGGTTCATTTCAATGGGCGAAGAGCTCCCACTTGACTTCAATTGGGTTACTGTCCCCACTTTCTATTATTCCAACAAAAACGATCTATATCATTATCATCGTACACGATGCCCGAAAAGCATGCCTTTCGGATTAATATCAAATTTTTTATTTTTCAATATTTTGGAACAAATTTTATATGTTTTGTAGGATAATTTAAAAATTCTATAACGTTTTTGTTTACTTTTTATCGCAAATCCAGCATGCTTCAAAATAATATGATAACAATAATAATGATGATGGTGGTGATGATTATCAAGAAACCAATATCATAATTTTAAAATATTCATTTTTAAAATAATAACAATAATAATAATGGGTTTTTTTTAAAAAAAAAGAAAAGATTTTTTAATGCTGTTAACAGTAACAAATTCTTGGCTATGGTGATCGTTGTTGCTTAAATTTTATGATATTTCAAGGCAACAATTCGTTATGGTACTTGAATTTGATTCTTTTGTTTTTCCTTTTACAAAAATTTAATTTCTTAAGTTCTCTCTTTAAAACGGTATACAAGCAAAAATATTAAAAAATAAATAAATAAAGATCATAATTGGATGTCAGCCAATTAGAGCCTTAGTTTTGAGGTTTACATATAATTTCATATTTAAGAATTATCATTAATTCCCAATATCTGGAAGTTCGCTCACTTGATAGTAATGATTTTCCCTCCTAGAAACTTTGTATTGACAGATAAAACTATAATTATTAGACAAATATATCCTTAAATGATTAAAACCTATAATTTTATAAAATTTACAAATTTCAAGACTTAGATAGTTAACATTTGGAGTATAACGAAAATTCCACCTTGGAGTACATGTTTGAAACTTTGAAATATAAAAAATATTACCTGAAACAGTGTGTGAGAAAAACTACTAAGGCACATCACAAGCAGAAAAATCGTTCCCAGGCATTCAACAAACAATGCAGCATTCATAGATACCACATCCAAATCCAGCAGTTGAGATCACAATTAGATGCAACATGATAATACAAGTATCAGAGTTTTGAAAAATAGGTCAATAAATGCACCATGCAAAGAACTCAAAGCCTCAAATGTTCATATAAATGTCAATGTCATCACTGATTTATTTTGGCTAAGAAGCCACTGGCAATCTGCAAAACACACAAGCTGTCATTAAAATCCATCAAAATTTTACTCAAACAAGGTTCACCATATCCAAAGGGCTCAAAAATTTACTACCATATCGCGTACGCATATGCAGCCAGAATTTTATATGATGAATTTTTATACAAAATAGGTCTCTGCCAAAAGAAACCACCAATGCATAAATTACTTTCTTGTCAAGTATTCCAAGGATGTATAGACATAGATTTCAAGGGAATATAGAAATCAATATTGATAAATGGTTGAGAATAATTAAACACGACAGTGAACTTCTCAATCCCGGATTTTTTTTTTTTTTTTTAACTTTCACTCCCTGAATATAAGAAAGAATTACATCATTACAGAGCACGAATCAATTAAACATTCATTCCTTTTTTATTTTTTTTAATGCCAGATATCAGATGACATTCAATCTATCAGCTAAAACAAGTGAACTCCAAGTAGAAATAATAATAAGACATTATCTACCCGATGAGGACTACCTTCATTTCTTGGTATCTTGACAAGCCAATAAGAATCACCTTCGTTTCTAATATTAAATTGCACATATATTCAGGGTCCTTGAAAATTGTGGGACGCATGCTTGATTGATAAGGTCAAGGGCAACAACCATATGAAAGGATCATGTCTTGAAGAATCAAGGTAAGCAAAAGCTGACAACACAATGGAACATGGTCTATGATCATCTAAAGACTCAAACAAACAAGTAGGTTTTTAAGCTAAAAGTACTGAGGTTGTGCAAGTTAGGTGTAAATATTCATAATCCAAGCAAAATGAACTAAGAAAGCAAGGTGCACTAAATCCTTATATTGACCATGTTAGCAAAATCTAATTGAAGAAATCCATAAGATACAAGTATCACAGCATATGGGATCACTAGCAATTTTAATATATTTAAGGGGTATTCTAAGCAATACAAATTAATTAGTAATGAACATTCTCATTTACCAAATATTAAAGCCAAGGAGTGATTAACAAATAATAATTATTTCAGTTGTAGTAGCTTTTGATAATATTAACCAAGGAGTCTTGAGTTATAGGCATTTGATTATTAAGAGGACAATATAAATTGAGATGTGAGTATGAACCTTGCTACCATTGGTTCTCTGTCTTTTAATATTCTCCCTCATTTCCATGTTTTCCTCCCCTTCCCCTCTAATTTATTTGTCCTGTTTTATGTCTTGCATTTCTTGTATTAAATCATGGCTCGAAATAATCAAGTTTTAGACTGTCTGAGATATAAGAAAGATACCACTAAACTAACTGTTCTTTAAGTTAATAATACTGATTTAGTTGAGTAGTCTCATCTAAAGTGGACAACTGACCAACAGAAAGAGGTTCTGTAGTGGAAAAGGTTTGATCTTTCTTACTTGCCGACAGTTACTCTCTATTATGTATGGGTCTCCCGCCTTACCTTGACCCAAAAAGGTGGCAACCAATTCCAGGATAGCGGACTCTCTTTTTCCATCCTCAGATCCAACTTCAGCGAAGGCAGACTTTTTTTCACTATATGTTTAGGAGATAGCATCCGAAACTCTTTAAGCTACCAGACCCCATACCAGTCTTTTGTTTACTTCTGCAGGTGACCAACTTCCCGCTATCACGATGTCTGGGTCATCGTGGATTCTACTCTACTAACAAAATTCCTCGTTCTTGATGAGAGACGCTTCGAATCATGGCGTCTGGCTATCCCATTAACCCTCTCATGCAACAAGAAAAATAACCAGTCCTGATAAAGAAAGATTGATGTACAACACTAGCACTAAGAATTTGAATGTTTAATCTGATATTCTTGAGAAAGCACAGAAAAGTTGAGCAAAGAAAAGAGAACATGAGGAAAGATCCCTAACCTTCACACCTAGGATTTCTTGATTGCATTAGACAATACACAAGAAATAGAACCTAAGGTTCCAAAGGTTCCTTATGAGTCACACCTAAATTTGATTGCATCACACAATCACAACGCATAATGCTAGAAATTCTCAGATATAAAACTATCTCACAATAGACAAATTAAATTGATTTTTACAGACTCCTAGTCCACATAGGACTTTAAAAGAAAAATTACACTGCAAATAGAAAACAAACCAATGTAACTTAAAACAAAACTTTATAGGACATGGAAAATCCAAACTGAGATCCTCAACCCTAACACAGATGTGAAACCCTACAGATAACTGTAAATCTACAAAATATTACAACTAAGCTCCATATATACAACAAAGTAACAAATTAAAATCTTAAGTTGGTTAATCCCTCAAAGTGAATAAGAGAGGGAAGAAGTCCATGTTGCTGAAACTCGGATAGACAATTCAAGATGATACTATTCCCATAAAAAAGTATTCAAAATGACACTTGTCCAAGCGCTTGGCTGTTAGCTCAGATTGAAAAAGGATACAAGAGCTATTTTGCTCAGACTCAAAAGTGTTGAACATGGATATGTGTCCAATACAGTAACATCCAAATTTTCTCAAGTTTTTCCAATTTGTGAAAGTTCGAGGCCTCATCCATTTTGAGACATCAGATATATGTCCAACTTGAGTAATTTAGGAAATATGATAAACTGAAATTAGTTCATATGCATTCAATATAATAAATAAATGATATATCCTTTGAATGTTAAAGAAAAAACCAATAGGTATAAGCATTTTGAGTTCCCACAAAGTTACAAGGCTAATATGTTGCTTGTACGTTTTCCAACCTTCTTCTCCACCATTCAATGGTGTTAGACATGGTGTTTGTAAAGTAGAAAATTTTAGCTTAATGTTTGAAGACAAACATGATATGTTATCTAGAAGAAATTGTCCACATCAATTTAAGAAATGAAAAGCAAACTTAGATTTCTATCCCTAAGGTTATGTTGCTTCGACTCTTCATTTTTCTTGAAGTACTCATATCCGAGACCGATGTCCGACGCATAACTAGACATGGGTATGGGGATATGATCCTTTAATGTCCCTCCAAATACATTGAAATCTTGGAAAAAATTGAGCACACCCATGTAGGATACATACCCATGTCCAACACTACCCAAATCCAAGTAACATAGCCCTAAGCAACATGGTATATAAGTACTGCATAATATTTCACTCTTCAATCTTTCTTGTTCCTATATTGCAAGCTCTGAAGCTCCAGCTCTTTCACCTGATTGACCCAACTGCAGTCAAAAAACATGAAAAAAGACAAGTTCTCTAGCTTCTTGCACTGGCTGCTACCAGTATTAAGATATTAAGCTCATTTCCACCATGATCAAAGGAAATTATGGATATGAATGACTAGGGCAAGCCCAACATACCATTGGAGCCATCTATAAGCTCATAGAGACAATGGACGATACAGGATGGAAAAGAGTTATTGGGGTGATTAAACTCAGTATTTTATTTTGCAATGTTATTATATATAATTTTTTTAGAAAGGATTTAGGATATTGTAGATTACTTAGGCTACTTTATACAAAAAATTAGCATTTACATATTTTTTTAAAGTATTTGGGCATAAAGGTTGTAATTGGTATTTTGCAAGTATATTAGGGTTTAGATTATCAGACTAGAACTGCCAGTTTTTGAGCGACTAGAACTGCCAGTTTTTTAGCAACTAGAACTGGTAGAAATCTATAGATATAAAGTGCTATTTCCATCGACATATGGAATTATTCTCCAAGAATTTCCAGCATTATAAGGCTTGCAATTGTGTGGTGCACCAAAATGATTCTTTACAACTAGGTGACTAGGATTTATGCCAATTTCCAGTCTGAATTCTAGAGAAAAAAACAAAGGAAACTGAATGAAAAATATAAATAGGCTACAAAGGCCGTTAGTGACATGACAGTCCGCATTCTATGCTAAGGAAACTGAGTTCCAAAATATCTGCCTTCATTTAATCTAAAAGGATGTACTTTAGCACAGTGCATCAAGGAAGTCAAGCAAATACACTGTCAGTTCTGAACCTTGCAACTAACTCACCACGCTTTAACATCTTCAAAGATGAATGTTGTTTGTCGTCTTTCTGGCATCAAATATCATTAAATATATGCCTTGCTTTTCATGCGAGCACTCAAAATGGATGATCATCCCCAGTGCTAGGAAGATGACTAACCTGTATGCAACAGCAACTTGGGATAGACTAAGTTTGAAAAAATAACACATACACATAAACAAAGTTGTAGTAGGATCACTAGGCTTCTAAATCCTAAAATATGTTAAAATCACTAAGAATTCTTATTCAATAGAGCAACAACTCAGGTTTCACAGCAACTTTAATGGAACTCAAATGCCACAAGAAACCAATTAATTTGATAAGCAAGCACATTTTTAATATTCTTAGAGCTAGTTAATTTCAACGTTAGTCTTCCTTATAATAATACTAAAACGAAAGAAAAAATCCAACAATATAACTTATACAACACCGAGCCCAATAAACCAACAAGCATTCACTTACAATAACATGGAAACAAAAGAACCCACAAAAAAGAAAATCAGGAAACGCAAAACAGCATCCAAATTAGCAGAGTCACAATAGCAAAAACCCTAACCTTGAAAATGCTTTCAATCCATTTAATGAATTCTAGCGATTGCGCTCGGCAGGCAACGGACGATTAAACCCGCCTCTTCGATTCATATACTGCCTGGGCTGCCGCTTAGTCACAGCCCTAACTCCACTGACATCAGCCCCAGCCACATGTTTTCCTTTGGTGGAATCAAAACCAACTGGAATCCCTAACTTCTTCATCATCTCCATCTCATCTTCCTCTCCTGCATCCCCATTCTCATTCTCATTATTATTGTTTTCTTTCTTTTGCTGCTGCTCTTTAGCTATCTCGTCCACAAAATCCGACACTGCCTTTTGCCTATCCTTCTCCCTCTCCTCACTTTCGTGGCGGTGCCGTTTCCTAGGGGGCTCAGCTGATGGTGTTCGATGCCGGTGTCGGTGATGACGGTGGGAGGAGCGTTCCGGGGAGCGCGTATAAGAACGGGAGCGTGAACGGTACCGTTCACGGTCCGGGGAACGCGTGCGAGAGCGCGTGTGACGAGAGCGGGTACGCTCCGGTGTACGGGATCTCTTGCTGCGCGTCCGTTCCCTGTCTCGCTCTCGGTCGCGTTCGCGATCATCTCTGTCGCGTCTGCGTTCTCTGTCGCGGTCACGCTCGCGTTCGCGGTCTCTGTCGCGGTCCCTCTCGCGTTGCCTGTCCCGGTCTGACATTTGGAGGACTGGGTTGTTCAGGGAAGGGATGGCGTGCAGTAATTCCCGTTGGAGCAATGGGTATAAGAATAATGTTAAGTGCGAGTTCATAAATTCTGGAAGGCGAAAGCCGAAAAGCTTAGGGTTTTAACTAGAACGGGCAATTAGGCGAGTTCTTACCTGTTCGAATTAAGTTATTTTTAATTTGAAATTTTTTGGATTCGAGTTAATTTTAAGTTTAAATTTTTTAAAATTTAAATTAATTTGAGTTTAAGTTAATTTGGATTTAAGTCTATTTGAGTTTAAATTTTTTTGGATTTAAATTAATATTAGATTCATGTTTAAGTATATTTTATATTAAATATAATCATTTTTACGTAGTTTTGAATATCAAACCCAGACCTGAATCTGGTCTAATCTGGTTTGAAAAATTTTAGTTCAGTTTCATGGGCCTTGCCGTGTCCCAAAAAAAATTTGAATTCTAAACTCAAAGTCGAATTTGGTTTAACCAACCCATTTAAGTACAAATTATTATTCATAATATTAAAAATTTATTTTTATATTAATATTTAATTATTTTATAATTAAATTTAAATAAAAATATATTATTTTATTTAAAAAATATTTTTTCGGGTCGAGCATACTTGAAACTTAAAATCAAAGACCTGAGCCTGATCGGACAGGCTATCCAGCCTATGAACAGATTTAGCTACTAGTCTAACATATGATTTTTTTCAATTTTTGATATGTTATTTTCTATTATGACTTTTATATTTTTAATTTATCTTATTATTTTGTTATATTATCAGACTCTAATTATTATTACTTGAAATAATAATAATAATAATAATAATATATATTATTATTATTATATTATTATTATTATTATTATTATTATTATTCAAAGAAGTATTACAAATTTTACTATTAATATATATAAATTTTCAATATTTAACGATTTTAACTAATTAAATTAAAAAAAATGATAAATGGATATTTTATTGACAATATTTTTAAAACTCATGATATGATTTATTTTTAATAAATTATTATTTTATCATATATAAATTTGCTCAAGGGTCGGGCTATCCACCTAGCCCAATTGAGCCTTGGTCTAGGTTCTCATATTTTTGTTTCAAACTATCCTGGCCTGATTCAGAATAATGATTTTAAATTAAAATAACATATATTTTATTTAAATTTAATTATAAAATATATAAATATTAATAAAAAATATTCTTTAATATGTTAAATAGTAATTCTTGGTTAAACAAACGGGTCTAGGTACGTTAAAAAATTTGGGCCACGGCTCGACCCAACCCATGAGCAGATTTAATCACGTATAAAATATAAATTAAGTTTTTAATATTTAATTAAATTATATATGGTAATAATATTTAATATTTAATTTTTTTTTGTATAGTATTATCTATTAAGGCTTTCATATTTTTTTTAATTTATCTTATTACTTTGTTATATTATTATTATATTTGAATTATCGTTACTTGAAATAATAATAATAATAATAATAATATTTAAAGAAATATTTAAAATTTTACTACTAACATACATAAACTTTCAATTTTTAATAAGTTTAACTAATTAAATTAAAATATATATATAATAAATGGATGATATATTATTGACAATATTTTCAAAGTTCATAACATGATTTATTTTTTGATATATTATTATTTTATCATATATAGGTCTTTTCAAAGGTCGAGATACCCACTCGACCAAATTAGGCTTGGACTTAGGTTTTTATATTTTTGTTTCAGACTAGATCAGCCGAGTTCAGAACAATGATTTTAAAATAAAATAACATATATTTATTTAAATTTAATTATAAGATATATAAATATTAATAAAAATATTCTTTAATTTGATGAATAGTAATTCTGACTTAAACAAGCTAGTCTAGGCACGTTAAATAAGAGCCTAGGCTTGAGATTTTAAAAAAAATATAGATCGCGGTATGACCCAACTCATAAGCAAGTTTAATCATATATAAAATATAAATTAAGCTTTTAATTTTTAATTAAATTATTAAAAAATATTAAAATTAAATTGATAATTAAATTTTTTTAGTTATAAAAATTATTCAATTATAATTTAATTATATTTATTTTTAATATTAAATTCATATTCGAGCTCAGGTCGGGCTCAAGTTTGGGTTCTTTCGAGTTCGATTTTCAGGTTCCAGTTCCTTCGGGTTCAAGTTCTTTTGGGTTCAAGTCATTTCGAGTTTGGTTTTTCTTAGATTCGGACCATTGACTTTTTGAATAAATTTTTGGATTCAAATTTATTTTATCACCTCTAATTTTAACTTTAGGCTCGACTGCAATATTATGCAATAATTTAAGCAGGGTTGACTGTTGATTTTATTCCCTTTTAGTTTAATAGAATTGAACCTCAAATTTATATTTAAAGCTTTTTATTCATATATCACCTATAATTATAATTCAATTAACCAAATATATAGAATTGAATAAAATATTACTCAAAACTCCGTCACTGCATAATTTATTTTGTTATAATTGAATGATTATAAAATTGAAATATTTATTTTAATTGAATTGATCGAATAAAAAAATAAAAAAATAAATGAATATTACATCAAATAATATAAAAAGGTATGGAGTATTTTTAATTTTTTTATAGGTTTTTATTTTGAAAAGTTATCAATTTTTTTTAAAAGAAATATTCATTTTTTAATAAAACCACAAGTACGCACGTAACTTTCTTAAAAAATATTTTTCGTAGAATATTTTTTTCAACTGATATAGCGAGTGTGCATTATCTAGGGCCCATTATGTAATTAAAAAAATGATATTTTAAAACAGAAAAAAAAGGGAGATTTTTTTTAAAAAATTGAAATGAGTGGATGGTTCTTTCAAACACAATAGCATGCATGAAAATAAAAAAAATTAATTTATAAATAAAAAGACATAAACAATTCATATTTTATATATTTATTATTATTTTATTTTAATTTTATATAATTTTTTAATTAAATTAATATTATTTAACTAATAACATTAAACTTAATCACACACTTTAATAATATCGATATATTTTTTTTCTTGCTATAGTTAGAGCGGAGTTAAGAAAACGGTTTCTGTCCATGGAGACTACTCACTTTTGCTACTATTTTTGCTTTGAAAGCTCTAAGGCCTATGTAACACATGTTCATTCTTTTTTGGTATTGGGTTTTCTAGCTTATTAAGCTCATATTGATTGCAGGTAGGCTGATTTTATAGAGGGCATTTACGTTTGTTAAGCATTCCTATAAGTGATTCCCTCAAGCTATTTGATTTTGACAAGATGCAATTATTTAAACCTTATTATGTAGTACATATGGCTCCTTCGTATCTTCTCTAGATTTCGAATTCATAGTAACTAGAGCTATTTTTGTTTTTTGGCAGTGTAAATGATATTAGGCTAAGTTGCATAGTCTATGGGGCAAACTTTACCTACTGGCATGAGATTATTGATTGGCTTCATTGGCCACTTTCCACATGGAAGGCACAACTTTGTCTATTTTATTACATCCTTCTCATCTGGCATTTTAAGTCATTTTGTTATGCATGATATTTAAGTTGGACCATGTCTTTTGATTGTAGATGCTTTAGTTTTTGTTGGCTACAATGATTAATATAATACAGTAACCTATGTCATTGGCACTGCGGTTAGATACTTAAGATTGCTTCGGCCCTTTCTTCTTCTCTATCACCTCTCGGCCCCCATCAAATTAGTATTAGAGCCATGATGGACAACGTATTAACACGGTTACGTAAAGAAGTATGGCAACAACAAAAGGAATTAGAGCGAATAGAGATCAAATTTAATGGATTTATTTCACAAGTTTGATCAGATGTTGAGCATTAGGGCAGTCCTGAGTCAACAAGGGAATCTAGTAGCATATTTCAGTAAGGAGCTCTCTCCACGTTATCAAACTATCATTTATGAAATGGAGATGATGGTCATCTTGGTTGTTGTTAGGAAGTTAAGTGCATATCTCACCAGCATACATTTCTTCATTAAGACCGACCACCAGAGTCTTCAGTTTCTTCTCAATTAACAAACCCAAACTCTACCACAATAAGAATGGGTTTTGATTATGAACTAATTTATTGAAAAGGGTACTCCAATGTAGCTGTTTATGCCTTTTTAAGGAAACCTAAGGGTGAATTTGTGGCCATCTCTGCAGTGCACACTGACTTATTGGAAAGGATTCAACTAAGTTGGTCCATTAATCCAAAGCTTGGGTCATTGATCAACAAGCTTCACAAGCAGGTTCGAATGCAATCCAAGTACCGCATGATCAGCTTAGAAGGAGGACAAACTAGTGGTTGGGAATGATGCTACCCTCGAGGCAGACCTTTCGAAATTTTTTCATGACCCAAAAGTTAGGGGTCACTCTGGTCGTAGAGTAACTATGAATAGTTTAGTGCTATGGTTTGTTGGAAAAGTTTGAAGAAACATGTCAGTATATGGGGTGTGTCTAGCTGCTAGCAATGCAAAAATGATACTGCAGCATTACTAGGATTGCTATCATTTACCTATACCAGAAAGGATCTAGATTGACATTTCAATGGATTTTCTACAAGAGTTGCCTAAGCCATGGGGAAAGGATATTATAATAGTTGTGGTCGGTAGACTAAGTATGCTGACTTTGCCTATTTGCCCATCCCATTTCTGCATTGTTTGTGGCTCAGGCCTTTATGGATTACATACTAAGTTACATGGGGTCCTTAATACCATGTCTCCAAAGAGATAAGTTGTCCATTAATTCTTTTAGGCAGGAACTTTTCAGGAGTGTGGGAAGCAAGCTAAGGATGTCAACTTTCATATCGTCGACAAATGGATGAGCAGAGAGAAGTAGTGAACAGATGCTTAGAAGCAGACCCGAGATGTATGGTGGGTGGAAGGCCTAAAGACTGCTCAAAGTGGATTCCCTTAGCTGAGTTCCGGTACAATATCAGCTTTCATTCACCCCAGACACTTCCCCCATTTGAAGTGGTGTATGGGCTCCCTAATCCACGTACCTTACGTAGTGATTCGAGAGTTGCCACCATGGACAGAAGTTTACATGCTTGAAAGACTGCCATCAGACTTCTGAAGTTACTCTTCAGTAAGGCCAGAAACAAAATGAAACAGCAAGCAACAATAAGAGATCTAATAGATAGTTTGCAGTTGGAGACTTGGTGTGCCTCAAGTTCCTACAATATAGGAAGAAGTCTGTTGCCAATAGATTTTGCTGGAAACTGTCAAGATTCTTTGGACCGTATCAGGTTATGGAAAGGATTGTTAAGGTGGCTTATAGACTGAACCTACTAGTTGAAGCCAAGATTAAAGGCAAGTGGCCGTCCTACTCAATCTGAAATGCCCATGTTGGACGAAGATGAGTGCTCATTAAAGAGCCATTTGCTGTTTTCGATCATCGAATGGCCAAGAAGAATAACTACCATAGAAGTTTAGATCCAGTGGAGCAACCAAAGTAGTCAGTATCGTATCGGTAGGTATATCATCTTTGTTTTGATACAAATACATACTGATATTAATGTGTTTGAATGTACTGTTTCGGGTTTATCGGAGTTTAAATATTTTTAATTTATATATATGAAAAATATTTTCAAATATAAAATAAATGAGATTAAATAAACTTTATGTATTAAATATTCATCAATTATATATAATGTTTTAAAAAAAACTTTATCAAACATAAGAAAATCAATATCAGTTAAATAATAAAGCTAAAATTTTTTTATGATAATTAAATTTATGAGTAATTATGTATAATATTTATCATATTTAAGATCAATGTTGGTTTAACTTTTTTTTATAAGCTTATATTATATATTGGCCAGTACAGCTATTTTTAGTTGGTACCATCAAAACAGGCCAGTACTTATCGATACAGCCGGTGTAGATCAAAACAAAAATAAAAATAAAATTAATTATCGTTGATAATATTATATGTCAAAATCGATACATATTAACCAATACAATCGATATCAATACCGATAACATTAGCAGCAACTACTTCCCTAAGGATTTGACCTGGAACTCTAGTCTAATCTGCATCACCAATATCCACACCTCCATCCTTGAGGAAAAGGATGCTTCTGGAAGAGGGGGTAAATATTATGTGTCCAATGTAGTATGGGCCAATTGGCCAGCCCAATCCAATCCACTCATGATATTATTTACGTTGAAACAAGTTTAAGAGTCAATTATTTGTTAATTACGTTAATTAGCTGTTGGCGACGTTAGTTGTAGCCATTAGTGGCTTTACGAGCAGTTTTTGCAGAAATGATTGGCATAACAAAATACAAACTTATTCCTCTCAACAGGGTTCAACCAATCAATAAACTCATTCGGTTTAATTCTTCCTTAAAATGATCAAATATCTACCTTAATGTCATAATCTCGCTGGAAATCATAGTTTTTACGAGCATGACGATAGGAACCAACTTCTGTTGGACTTTATGTGGCCCACATGATAATAAATGGACCAAGATAATTAAATCAAATTATTAAGGTGAAATTATA
>JBBYHK010000022.1:14126507-14141218 GCA_038382065.1 Adansonia grandidieri | reverse complement strand
TTGAATATTTAGAAGAATAATTAAAAAATGATTATATGCAAGGGCCAAATAAAATGTTAAATTAAGCAATTACAAGAGATTGAAAGGGATGGAATATTATACAAATTAAATGTAGTAACTTTTTTCTTTTTTTTTTTTTTGCAAATTGGAATAGAGTTTCTTGACTTGGAATTAAAGGACACATGTTTATTCACGAGCGTTAAATTTCTTTAAGCATGACATCAGCTCACTTTTGAAGGTTAAAAAAAAAAAAAAAAACCAATGTTCTTTACATGGGGCAGAAGCAGCCAGTAGACGTATGAACAATAACAGGCTTTGAAGATTACCCTAAAATACCGCCGACCATTGCCTCTACATCTCAATATAGTAACTAATTAAGTTTACCTCGTTCGGATTGGGTCACAACATTATTGAGCAACTTGGGAGGAGCCTGCTTTATTTATTTATTTATTTGAGACAATCCGAATTGATGATTCCAGTATTATTACGATTTTGAAATAAATTTCTGAGTTTTTTTTTTTTAATTCTTTTGATTTACGATTCTCCCTCAACGAAAATTTAAACATAGTTGATCAAATCATGTGAATTCTCGTGCCATAAATTATTTGCTGCTTTTTTTTTTTTTTCTCTCTCTTACATCACAAGGCTTGACATCTCTATTCATTGACCAAGGCAACTTTCCAACTAAGAAATCAGTCATTGCCTGCGAAAAAAAGTGTAAAGACATTAGTATCCTTTCTCTCTCAGAACAACCGGCCAAACATGTCTTATTTGTGTACCAACCAAAAAGTTAGTTTAATTGGAAATAGCTGAAGATCAGAAGATATGAGTTCTGGAAGTAGACAATCTCCAATCTTTCGCTGCAGAAATTTGTTGAAATTTCAGCTACTACTTAGACTAGACCCTTCACTGCAGAAATGCCAATGCCTTCGGAAGTATATATTATAATATTATAAAATTAAACTTTAGATGCAAAGGTCCACAAGTTTTTTTCTGGGTGGAATTTACTTTAACATGTAAACATCATGGGCGTTTGAAAATGGAACAACTAATCTCTGTCTGAGCTTTCGGGATGGTGATTAAAAAGAAACTAGTTTTATGTGATCTTGCAGTACTTAATTCGATCAACAACTTAAAAACTTTTCAACTCGTAACATAGTCCGATAATTTCCAGGCTCACATAGGTTTAAGAGGCATTGCTGTCTCCTGGAGAACCAAGTTCCCCACCCTTGTAACAAATCATTAATCTCTACGTATCAATGGTTGTCCCAAAAATTTGTGCAAGTGAGGATAAAAAACGTGTCATAAGAATGGTGTTAGGCTTCATTAAGTTTTAATTTCAAAATCCCGCAAGTTATTTCCTATCAGTAACAATAATATTATACATGAAGATTTCTCGGTGGCTTTCGGCACATTAATTACAATACACAATCAGAAAGAAGACGCAGGTACAAATGTGACACTAATCAAGAGGCAGACATTTTTCATTGAATATTAAAAAATGGGTAATAATGAAACGACACATCTATGATTAGCAATTCCTAGCTTCCTACACTCCCCCAGGTTTATATCTGCAGATCATCCAAAGAGAGTTCATTTGCAGTCAGCAGCTTCAGTTTCTGCAGATCATTGGCAATACAAAGTTAGGCTAGTTGTCGAAGAATTCAGTTAAGTCGAACGAGAAAATGATGGGTATTGGAAATTCAATACCGTGATAAACTGCGGCGGATCATCAAGACTTGTTGAGCCTAAAACAACTTCCCTGTTCAACTTTCTGGTAAGCTTGTGACAAACTCTTAGCTGTTCATGAAAGAACATTTTAGGAGACAGTATCAGAATGTCTATCATCATAACCTCATGGTCCTCGAGACGGACACCATAAATTTTTCATACCTCTGATCTGGTAGCTCCACCAACTATAAACACAAAAATGCGTTTGCCCATCTTCTTGAAATCACTTGATGCATGTCTTAGTACCGAATCACTGAGATGAGGAAGGAAAGCAAACAGTAAAATGAAATTCACAGAGAAATACGAGGATAAGAAAGCACAAGGATAATGCCTGTGCCAATCCTGACAGTGGCATTGGCGGATTAAAAGAGTCATACATCTCAGTTGATTGATACGGCAGTAAAAGAAAAAAAAAAAAGCATGGAGATGACTACAAAGGTAATTGCTAGGTATGCATTGTCCGGACCTTGAGTACCCATCGTCAGAACCCCGAGGTCGAGCCCACGTTGGTGTCCTCCTTGATCTCATGGAATGAGCAATTGGAGCTTCATGTATAGATGCAGCATGAGATGTGCCATGGAAAGTTGGACTAGGATCATTCATGCAAGGATAATCATCCTTTGATAGTTCTCCTTTGCTAAGTTTTTCAACAAGCTCCTGAAAAGGGAAAAGCATTCACATGTATAAGTAATTCATTCTGCCATGAACTCTTAAAATGTCAGATGAAAAGTTGCAACACTTCTATTGGAATTTCAATGTCAGAAACGGAAGAAGTGGGGGAAAGTGAGGTACTCTTTTGGATAAAGTTTTTGAAGGATGTAGCAGTCAATTATATAACAAGACAATTGCGATAATAATCTCTCATTAAATCAAAGCTTATTACCAATGAAACATAAAAAACTTGTTTAAATTTAAAAAAAAACCTAGGAATTAGAATTTAATTGAGTTGAGATGATATGTATTAGTGATTATATAATATTTAGGAGGTTTGGGCATGGCATAACTAAATACGTTAGAAATGCACACTGCAGAAAGAAGTTTAGATCTTTCTTACAAACAAAAATATACATTGAAAATGATAGTTTTCTCGCCAATGCCTCCAAAACATGAACTTCCCCAACAATAAATAATACATCATTTCATTATATGATCAAAACAAGTTATTCTGATGTGCAAATCAAAAAATAGAAGTTATTCTAAAGCACAGAGATTATGCTGCTGATAAAAAATGTAATATAAAATGGTTCATGAAGAAAGAACCTAAGTCTATAACATACCTCTATTATAGGGTAAAAGCGTGATAATTGCCATGTTTCTTGCTCGCCGCTACGGTCTTTCCTAGCTGCACGCTTCTTCTGGCAATTCATGAGCAAAGGAACAGAGAAAGAAGGAAAAGAACAAATATTAATAAGCAAACAGCAACACCAGATCAACCACCGTAAGCAGAGTTTCAACTAACAAAACATTTACCTTATGAATATCAAACTTCAAAGAAAAAGCACCTGCTGAACTTTTTTTGGCATCTGATATTGGCGCAAGCAATCTCATATTATTCACAGCATTCATATCATCGGGTGGTAATTTTGCTAACTGAAACAATCATCAGATTGGACAAACATAATTAGCAATTTGAAAACTGCTTGAACTCAAATCCCTAAATGAAAAGGATACTGTTGCAAAGCCTGTAGAAGAAGGAAGGGGAGGGTAGAGTGGGATGAAACAGAAAGAATGGAAATAGAGAAATATCGCAACCTTCATCAAATTAAGACCCTTTTCACTCTCAAACTTCTCAGGGTAAATGGCTGCAAGAATCATCAATAATCGCAACTTATTTTCACGAGATACGTCCTGCAAAAGAGGGTATTTCTAGTTTTTAGAGATCTAACAAACTAGAATACGTCCATTTATACTAGTACAAGTTCTTACCTCATTGGTAGTCAAAAATTTAATTACATCTTTCATTCCTGCATCACCAAAAACAAGGTCTTGCTCCAGTTGCCCAAGTTCTCGAAGCCCTTGATCTCTGATGATTCGGTTGATTTTTCCAGCAATCTGCAAGTATAAAATTTAATACCCATGAAGTCACGGGTCTTACAATATATCTTTGATAATCAGCTGCGTTTTCTTTCAGTTATAAAATATCATGATTCCTACATGCGAAATTGGTTAGGAAACATGAGGCTTGAACCATTAACATCCACCTGCTGTAGGCAAACATTGGCTTCTCTTACACATTAATAAAATTGTGTCACTAAAAAAAGATAGCATCAGCCAGGTAACAGATGCAGAGCTTGAATAGGGAAAAAAAAAATGAAGATTCCCACGAATCATCCAAATATTTAAAATATTTGTTTCACCAAAATTTCAACGAGAATTGGACTATCAGATGGAGGAAATATAGGAAAATAGATTAATACCACTACTGATGCTACAAAGCTAAACATAAGTATCAAAAGTAGTATCTAGATTCAGCGCAAGTATATAAAGAACCCAATCATTCAATTGAATAGACAGCAGGTACTACACAGAAGGCTGAAAACAAAAATAGATAGCTTTTTTCTTAGCAAACAGGGGGTGAAGGACAGACATCTGGGGCAAATAATTCCATGCTTTCATGCAAACAAGAAACTAACCTCAACATGAAGGGAGAGCTTGTCAATCTGTTCACTGTATTGTGGCAATGCTTGAACCATTTTTTGTAATTCCCTTGTAGAAAGTTCACCGCTATCTCTATAAAAATTGTTGAAGTTTAAGGTGAAAGAAGATTCATAATCTAGCTATAAGTTCCAAATAAATTCACCAAGTACAAAATGTTACAACTTCATCATATTTAAAATATTTGACTCAATCTTTAAGCAGTTGCTTGGCATATGACCATACCATATAGATAAATCACAGAGCTGATAATATCAACTTCCATAATCAAATAATGAATCTTAGAACCATATAATAAAGATTCAAAGTCAGTTGAATCAATTTTCTATAAAATGGATCAAACGATGAATAACTACTTAATTTTACAATATTAAGGAAACAATTAGAAGGTGCTGGGTGAGAAGGGAGAATATTCCATAAAACTTTCATGCATATCATAAATAAAGTAAAAGCAACATTTACACAAACCTTGAACCATGTTGAAGTTGTGCAGCTTTATTCTTTGATACAAAATTGGTCATCTTCTCATGCAACTTTTCACTAGCCTAAGAATACACCAAAGGGTCAATAGGATTCAACATGGAGTGCTACGTTGGGCAGACTCAGGAGTCAGGAGTATTGGACATGGTATGGGTCATACATGGACATGTTCAATTTTTTTCCTTCTACATGGCAGTCAAGTCCCCACATCCATGTCCAATTTGACCTGTCTGACAAGTATTCGATATTTGCACTTGATGGAAATGAAAAATCAGAGCAATATAGGTTGCGTATAGAGGGAATAAAAGCACCATACATACATCTGCTATATGTGCATGTCGAAGCTCAAGCCATATTGGATCGTGCTCCTCCAAAAGAACCTCCTTTTTCTCGGGAGGACCGCCGGTTTTGCTTGGAACCTAAACAGTAAACTTGCTTGATATACATAAACCAAAAGAAAATTACTAGTGAATTCAAGAACTGAATCTAATCAAGAACATACCTCATGCACATATTTATTCCCCTCCATATTCAGCAGATCATGGCACATGGCATCATAAGTCCACTCATGTATGACCGGAGCAATCTAGATAAGGAAATTAACCATTTATCATAATCAAATAGGACAAGCATGAAATGCAGATGTCATTAGCTTGCAACCAATATTAATATGCAAACCTGATCTATAGATCTATCAAGGATGAGCAACTCGCATGTTTCCCTCTGAGGGAAGTTAGGAATTGATTTACATTTCACAATACAATTCCAGATTCCAGCTGCAAGCTTGGTGGGAATTAGATCACGGAAAGTAGTCATGGTCATTGGATCAAGAGACTTGGCAGCTCGGTAGCGCACAGAAGGAAACTCCTAGAATATTAACACGTCTCAGAAAATTTTCACTACATTTGAGAATCAAGTTTCAAAAACCGTTGCATATACCCTTAATGAAGCAAAAACAGTAGCAATGCGGGTAGCCATCACATTCAAACACGCATCACCTTTACGAGTATTTTCCTCATCACCAAAAAGGTCCTCCAGAGCCTTCCCATTATCAGTGATGAAACCCTGTGTTGAAGAAAATCACAGTTCACAAGATAACAATTCTAATAAGCCATCACCATCAACTAGGGGGGAAAAACAACTTATAAGACAGCGTTTTTCATATAAGCTCAAACTAGACGGAGATAAAGATACACAAGCTGCATTTTTTCACATAAGCTCAAACTAGAGAAAGATAAAGATACACAAGCTTCATCGTATATCGTGAAAACGTAGCTTAAAACTCAAGGTAAAGGTCTTTCAAAACAGTTTTCTTCCCAACATAGGACAAGTCAATGATTATATAGAAAAATATATACATGTACTTATTCTTCACGAAAAATTTTTCAAGCTTCAACTACCAAGGCTTTGACTCATTTTTGGCAAAATTTACATCTCAAATTTTATCCTTGATGGTTTTAGATGAAATTTCCAAGCAAATTTAAATGAACTGGTCCTCACAAGAATGTGAAAATGCCACATTGGCCATTATACATGTTCTTTTTTAGAAAAAGAAATGGATGATGATTACTATTTTAATTGACTTTGTGCAATTTTAATTCTGACAATCTCTGTCATCTGTATGGTATTCAACTAAGTGACTGATTACCTGGCTGTCTATTGCAAAGTACTCCAAGTTCATCTGCATATGCCAGCCAAAAAACAATCAGCACTAAATGACAACAAAAACAAAAGCAAAAAAAAAATGTTACTAGATTGCACAATGCAGATTACTTCAAGCGAACTGGCAATCTAAAAAAAAACTAACCTCACTTAATGCACCTATGCGAGGCAAGACAGTTGAATCCTTCTTGATGTGAGCAACCAGTTCTCTTGAAATAGGTGAACTGAAGTAAACAAATGCCCTTTTCCACATACCAAATAAAAGGAAAAAAAAAAAATATATATATATATATATATATATATATATCAGAAGCTGCAATATACTCAGAATTCAGAAGATTTAACCAACATAATGTACCAAGTAAAAATCTTTCACATACTTCTTGTATAAGGGAGTCCTTCCAGCCATGTCTGACAAGAACATAATAACACTGCAAAAGTAAATAAGTTAAGCAATAAAGTGTGAGGGGAAAAAAACCACAAGAGAAATAGGATTATGTTGCACCATGGCATATAAGTCTCACATAAACACTTCTTTTGACTGATAAACAGAAGTAAATCTTGTGCAAAAGGCATCTATCCATGCGAGCATCTTTACTAGATGGGAAAATTAAATTAGAAAATAGAATAATATAAGATATAAGGCTTCAGTAAGGTTAAATTCTGATATTGGAAGTATGATATGAGGTCATCTAAGATATAGGTAGTCAAATTATGAGTGTAGACATAACATGGGAAAATGCTAAGTATGAAGTCTGCAACTGTTGTAGAATGGACTATTTTCTATTATCCTGTAAATGTAAAATTAAATGTGTAACAATAGGGGAAATGGAACACATAAAACCCCAGCCCAAAAGGGAAATACCGACCCCAGCTAAAGACTTAATAATTGAAAGACAGAAAAGGAAGATGCATTACTTCTCTTTGGTTGGTTGAATGAAGTATATAGCATCCATCGATGGCAATGGCTGCCTGCGTCTGTATATGTCTTCTACCACTGTATAACAAAACTAGAATCATTAAAGTTACTGGAAAAAAGTGGTCCATCAAAATTTATGATGATGACATATCTTATGTAGCATATTATGATTTCATTGTCCACCCTGTTAGAGCAATTGTTATGAACAGTTTAATGAAAAGATTAAAGAAAAAAAGAAAGCTTGGCTTACATGAAACTCCTTCGGCTGTGATGTCACCCATCTTGCAAGAGTAAGACACTATCTTAACTGTAACTTTGTCCATGATTAGCACCTACACAGAAGGGATTGAAAAACGGAAGAAAAAGAGTGGCTTTCCTAGTAACCAGTAACAATACCAACAAAACAGAGCCAGGCAATAAAAGAGAAAAAAAAATCACAAAAAGATCAGCATACCTTCCAACTAGATTTTGAGTCCTTCAATTTTGCAGAACGAAGCATTTCGTATAATAACCCTTTACATACATCAAGTATATATAAAAAATTAAATCAGTTCAGCCACCCAATATTTTTCAGCAACAAGATCATGCCTAAAGAATACATGAATATAGTAATAAAAAATAAAACACAATCCAAATAATATTATAACCTTGAGTTTTTAAACAAAAAACAGAAAAGAGAGGTACAGCAAAACTAGATGAAGCCTAGGCAGAAAACTTGTGTTCCTCATTAAAAGCACCTTGCCTAGGGTTGGTGACATGCTCTTAAAAGTCCAGCACCATGTTTTAACATGCATGCGCAACCTTCATTATACTTGTCGAAACATCCCTACACTTCTATAAAGCGCACAACTTGCAATAGTTTTTAACTCCTCTTCTTCATATTTCTCATTCCTATTAAGTGTAATTTCATAGCGGAAAGTTAACAAGAAACTCTTATACATTAAAATCAACTATAGCTCAGCAAAAAGTCTCACATCGAGTAATCAGAAATATCCTTCTCATAATATAGTTCTCAGCAACAAAATGGAAGATGCATCTCATGCAAATAATGCAGCATATAGCACAGTCATAATAATAATTTTATGTTTTCCAGTTAGAATTGTTGGAAAAAAAAAAAAGAAGAGATTATATTTGACGTTAATATTAATGTTTTATATATCAAAATCAAGAAATTTTAAAAATACAGTTACGCAAATTAGTTACGAAAATATCACAATATCGTTTTTTCTTCCCCTTTCTATCTTTACAGTAAACTTCTTATCAAAATAAGAGACTTCCTAAAAGCACAAATTGTAGTCAGGCATGAAAATATTAGTTGCTGAATTAATCATTGAGAATATTATCAACTTAACTGACAAATTAATTACGAAAATATACAGTTGAAATTTCATTAATCAAGTTCAAAATATTACTAACGATTGTCAAACGAGATAGATCATTAGCAAAATGATTAGAGAATATTAATATTAAGTTTAATCTGGATTGAACAAGAAATTTTAAACCAAAGAGAGAATAAGAGACTTTACTTTCACGGCTGATTTGCCTGAAATTCTTGTAGTCACCGGCGCCGGAGGAAGAGTCGGAATCCGAATACGACATCTTTTAGAAAAACCCTCCGATTAGCCGATCCAGTAAAAAGGAGGACAGAAGAGATTGAGATCGTGGAATAATCAAAGCAGAAATGTAAAGGGCAAACACAGAGAAGGAACGAAACGGAGATTGTATTTTTCCTTCTTTTTTTTTTTTCGTTCTTCAATTAGAAGTTAATTATTATTACAATTACGAGAATAAAAAAGAAAAAAGAAAAATTAAAAGGGTGAAAGAGAATTCATTGTGCAATTTCCTTTTTTACTTTTTTTTTTTTTTTTCAAATTTGGATGACGTGTTGACAGCAAACAAATGTTGAAACGGCCAAATATATAGAGAGAGATTTCACGTTTCCGTCTGGGACATGGGAAAGGAGCGGAGTGGACCGTTGGCGACGCGAACGAAATTACTTTTGTGACCTTACTCCCTTGCATTCATTGACGAAATGACGATCTGTTTCCGGAAATTTCTTAGGTTTAACGAAATTCTCCGGTTGGAAAAGATTCGTTGTTTGTGTGTGTGTGTGTGTGTATATATATATATATACACCCTTTTATACAACTTTCATGAATTGAACTTTATATACTATATAGTATATACTATTTATAAATTATTAACTTTTTTTTTTTCTAACCAACGTATTATATATTAGATCTATAGATTTGATAATACAAAAATAAAACATATATACAGTTAATAGATACTAAAATAATATAGTGAACACAGCAAGATATATTTAAATACAGTTGTAACATATTTAATAAATATACCTAATTTATATTTTAAAATGGTATGCATATAATAATTTTATATTATGTTTTATACTTTATATTATTAACAATAATATATCAAAGAGTATTAATAGCTGTTTATATTTTGGAGGGTGGTAAGCTATGCCTCAACGATTTTGTCTTGCACAAACATCGTTCAACGCCCAATCCAAAACAACAACAACCAAAAAAAAAAAAAAAAAATCCTTAGACGACAAATCATTCCCAACAACTTTGAAGAAAAACCTGAAAGCCGAAAACATTTTAGGTTAAATAATTCGCGACGTGACTTTAATAGATATTTTATTATGGACAATATACGTAGCTTTGAAAAATAAAGTGGCTTTAATTTCGCTTTTTACTTTTACTTAATCATGCTTAAATCATATATTTGTGTTATTATTAATTATTTATACTATTAATTTATGTTATTAAATTGACTAATTGAATTTGATGTTTCTAAGTCAGAAGACATTGACTCATTCAATGAAATGATACAAAAATTTTAATTAAATTATAGCAAATTTATAAAATAAAAGATAAAATGTCAATTAGTATAAAATTTAAATTTTTTAATTTTATTTTATTTTTAAAAATATTCATTTATAAAAAACCAAAATTAGCTACTACTTTTAACTTTTAACCCTTGACTCACTTCATTTACTCTGACCAATAATTACCCTAAATGTTAGCAATAGTGGTATTTTACTATTTTTAAAGGAAAAAGTTTGTCAAAGTATTCTTAAATAAGTAAAAAAAATTTAATATAATTTTGTTTTATTTATATTATTAATAAAATGATTAATTGAGTTTGATTTTGTTTTATTTATATTATTAATAAAATGATTAATTGAGGTCCTCGGCATTGGGTGCAGAAGCCCAATCCACTTGCTTCCAGACCAGTTAATTAGGTGGTGTTGAAATAAAGGGGTTTTTCCATAAGAGCCTCAAGAGTCAAGGCCCCGAACAAAAGATAAATAACGAGAAACAAATATTTTTGACCCATTTTCTCAACAGATTAGCAAGTTACCGCCCGCGCACCCGCTCGCATGAATTACATTCCGGTGAAGGCCGCTATATATAGTCACAATTGACACTTATCTATTCTTTTTTATCATGGATGTAAAACCAAAAATGCTCAGAGCTCGTCCTACTGTTAATAAGATTCAATTCAAAAACTGGAATGCTATGGTGTTTATTGGACAGTGTCCCAAGTTACAGGCTGACAGCCAGATAGTAAAATAACAAAAATATGTCCAAACAAGGGAATAATCAAGTCTCTTGGTCTCTCAGCTCTCTTTGCTATGCAACTGCAGATTCATCGCTAAAGACAATGTTCTTCAAATGTTTTTTGAGTGGTCCTTAACTCTTTGTCGTATCCTTCACCCTTTTCTCTTCTTCCCCTCTAAAAAAGATACCCTTCACCTTAGATGGTTAGTATTAATGTCCCCCCCTTCCCTTTGTTGGGATTAGAAAAATCTTAAACAGAACCTCAGATATAATATCCAGAGAAAATTATGAGTTTAGATCAAATTGTAACCAATTCTTTAGTGTTGAGCTCAAGGCTGGAAAATGGCAGTACTGTACAGATATACCATGGGGAGAAGGGAATTTGGCAACAAATTGCTCATATAATAACGAACAAACAATAAAAAAAAATCCAAAAATCCTTCACAAGATAAGCACCCAATCTACATGTGACATAGTTTTCAGACTTTTTTCTCCTTTCCCTTTCATTTCTTGTTGAGATAAGTTTAGCCACATAGCCAAAGTGACACCAAAATAATTATTGGAGAAATTCGGTAAAAAAAATTGAAAATAGATAAAACAAAGAATAAAACAAGAGAACAAGAAAATGCCAATTCTTTACTTTAATCCAAGAACTCCCCCCAACCCTTTATTTGTGTGGGAAAAAAATAAACATCCCTACCCCAAAAGGCAAAAACTCAAAAGATAGTCTTGATAAATACCCAATTTATCACATATATAAACTAGCACCAAAATATTACAAAGTGAAAAAGTAATGCAAGGGATTTCAGCTTAAATCAACCTAATTAAATTTAAGCACTAAGGATATGGGGTTAAACCCTTATCAATTAAACTATTATCAAGATTGTTGTAGTACCTACAAATAACTTTACACTTGACTACATTGCCATAGACATAGAACCCTGGTGTGATCATGAGCCGAACCGTGCTTGGAACCAATTTTCTGGCTTTTTCTCCACACATATCCTCCATGTATACTGAGTCAAACCTCACCTCTTTATCCACCCTGAAGATTGGGAAACCAGGGTGCACCGAGTTGGCCAAAAGGTGCACCAACCACACACTCTTTGACGCACCAAAAAAGGCTTGCAACAATGGCTCAGGCCAAGCTTTGTTCCACCCCAACATAGCCACAATTTCATTCATTTTCCTGTCGCAAAACTTGCTAAACTCTTCACTGAAATGCCTTGTCCCCTTGTTCAGAACCTCCTCCCATGTTAAACCTTGTAAATCATTGAATGACCCGTAATTGGCTTCACAACGATCAATAGGGTTCAATATTTGGTTCACTGCATTCTTTTGGAACCCAACTGATTCAAAATCTTCAAAGAAAGCTCTGTTCAACAAAGCTTCGAGGTAAAGAAGAAGGCTTTTTGGGTTCTTCGAGTAAGAAATCTTCACATCATATGGCTGTAAAAGCACAGATATTCTCTCTCCAACTTTGCTACCCATGTGCCTTAGTTGCATGGTGAGTGATCTACTTAAAAGCCTTATTGAAGACCTAGCTTCAGAGACAGAGACCAAGAATTGTTGAACCACTTTTTCAGTAGCTCCAATAACTCCATCTTGATTCTTCACTTGATGAATATTAGGACTTTCACCAATTCTATAAGGAGAGTTGCTGTTACATTCATCTAGACCAGACTTGAGATTGTGACAGTAAACTTCAAGCTTGTTAAGCTTCTTCTCAAGCTCAGCCATGGAATACTTTAACCTTGAAGCTTCCAGCAACGCTTCATCTCTCTTTCTTGTAGCTTGAATAAGCTTGTGTGAGAGTTCAGCAGCAGCAATTTTCCACTGCTCTTCTCTAGCTGTAGACATATCATGACTTGATTTGGGACTCTTCCATGTTAAAGAATGGAAAATGGACTTGAAAATCCCATTAGGGCTTGCCATGGAAAAGGAGTGCTTGTTAACTCCATTGTTGTCCAAAGGAACCACGGAGATTTTCTCCCTAGAGTGCGGCCTGCACTTGTTGCAAGAAACCGAACCATCTCCACCACCACCATCGTTTCCACCAGATTCCTGACGTTTCCTGGAGTTGGCTTTTCCAATTTTTTTGTCATGGAGGGGTGTGGGGAGGTGCTTTGGCGTCACCCCTTTGTCAGTGGCTACACTTGGTGTAGCATCTTCTTGTTCCTCCCTTTCACATTCTTGAATCTGTTGAACACAAAAAAAAAAAAAAGCAAAAGAAAGAAACTTTTCATCTGCCAAACCAAGGAATTAGCTTATAAAAAAATTCATTTTATATATGTTTTCTATTATTTTGATTCTCGGGAAACAAAAGAAAAAAAATAATTGTAAAAGGAACTTACAGGAGTGAAAAAAGGGGATTGGTGAAGTGGAGGAGTCGGAGGAAGGGTCTTGGAGGAAGAAGAAGAAGAAGATGATGATGAAGGAGCCATGACTTCGTTTTTGGGCTCCGTTATCTCATAGTTTGGTCTCTTGTATTTGGTTTTTACTGGTATATATATATATATATATATGTGACCACGAGAACGAGAGACAAAATCCGAATACGTGGGATTATTACAGTCTTTGGGTTGAGGGTTGCTAAAGTTAATTTATTCCTTTTACTATATTAAGTAATTGTGAAAAATGGGGCTGTGCTTTGATTTAATCTAAGGGGTTGTTATCTTTTTCACACTTTTCACTCTGATTTATCGTTTTCTTTCATTTTCGAAAGAGGGGCTGATTTTTCGTCGTGTTGTAATCATGGCTGTGAATCAGAGGTGTTTTAAGTGTTAACCATGCGCGGTCAAACGATATGGACAGTGCATTGTTACGTTAGATTTTTGTGCCATCGATCCTTGAGCCACGTCAGAGACCACCCTTTTTTTTATTGAAAAAGTATAAATACTAAAAAAAAAATCAATCCATAGAAATTAAACTAAAAAATATCTGACTTTAAAAAAATTTTGAATAGAAGGTGAAATGAAAAAAAATAAAATTTTTTAATTTAATCGATTTTATTTTAATTTACTAAATCTGATTGATTTAATTAAAAAATAAAAATTAATTAATACGAGAGATTACTAACCAAAAGACAATGATCGATTTAATTTGTGAAGATTCTTCCCGCCATAGTTAGATATGCCATCACCGTCAATGTGATCGATTTAGGAAAAAGGCTTCACTAATACGAGAGAATTACTAACCAAGAGACAATGACGAAAACAAGAAGGGAAATTTTATAATTGAAATCTTGTTGCATTAAATTAAAAGAATATATCTAATATCATCGTCATTGAAATTATTTATGCTTGTGGGATCGCAATTAAATATATTTGCATGATCAAATCGAATTTAAGTCATCACTTTAACATATTTTATGTATTATTAAATGATTAATTTTTATTTAAATATTTATTTAAAAATATAAAATATTTTTAAATTTTTAAATAATTTCAGATCAACCGAGCTTTGAAAAAAGTTTTCAAGAGATAAATTAGATTTAATCTAGTTAAACTCACAAGTTATGAGTAGGTACAAACTAACGAGGAGCAACCCAAGCTTAATCTTAATGTCCCCGATATTCATTTAGAGAATATGGTCTGGAATTTGAATTTCTTCTCCCTCATTTGGACCATCATCTATATATATGTACAAAAATACGAGATTGAGGCTTAATAACAATG